>JANHFQ010003495.1:0-14573 GCA_032468035.1 Aparallactus werneri
AGAGAGAAATTGCCTCAACACTGTTCCATTAATGGAAATATATAACTCCATCACTAATCTTTACACTTTCACAAATTTCTGGAGTTTTTTTATGCTTGCTTTCTATTTCATAATTTTTTACTTTCATGATTTTAAAACTATAATCTTAAGGTAACCTCAGTTTTTCAGAACAAAATTAAAAGAATTAGCTACTGAATAACTTACATTTATAAAAACATGATTTAACTGCAGTAATAGTAATTCATTTAAACATTTTTAAGGAATAAACATATTATTTTACACTAACAGGTTTATTTGGTAACTGGCTAGGAATGATGATAAATAAGTTTTTAGTTGATTTAGTGAAGCTTCTTCTTTAAAAATACTTTGTGTATTATTAGTTAACTGACCACATCTTTTACCTAAAACTTCAAAAAACTCAGTAACTTTTAGTAAAGACCTTATTTTTATAACCACAAAAAATTAGTTGACACCACTTATTTAAAAAATCCTAAAATTACTCACTTTTATTTGGATAAATGAAATTTTTATTGCATGATAGTTTCAATTTTACCTGGCACAAATGTAAAAACCTCTGCAGACCAGTGATAACTGTTCTAAAGATCTCAGGTCCAGATCACTGGAAACTACCCATCGAAAAATATACATTAACAGCTCCATAGGCAACACTATGGGGGGAAAAAATAAAAATTAGAATAATTCCAGTAGTCTGATTTGGATCCATGCCAAAAAAAATCCCAATGTGGGGGAGGCTCTTGGCATCCAAATTACTGGCTTGGGATGGAATCTAATGCCGCTATTAGTTCTCCTCCCTCTTGTAGCCCTTGGCACCAAAAGCAAGGAAGCAACAAAAAGCAACTGAACTCTCCAAAGTAAATTTGGGAGGATATGAGAGGCTTTAGGAAAAGGTCCCCCCTGCTTCCAAGGATGAACAAAGGATTCCACTCTTAATGTGGTACTATATTATACTAAACAAACATTAATGCATCTTCAAAAATAAATAATTTTTAAAAATTACATCGAGCATGGTATTTTCATCCAAACAGCTATTTTTGCAGGTTGCTGAATCTTTCATAAATCATTTATTTTACAAAAATAACTGCATGTCAACATGTTTACATGTATTCTAATAACAACTGATGTGAATATCTAAAAATGAAATTTTCTTCTTTCAATTTCAGATAACAAAATATATGGTAACCTCACATATTTATTTTTTTGTTAGATTTAGAATTCTAGAACAAGCACTTACAGCAACTGTCAAAATTAATAGATTCTTTTTATAAATTGGCATTCAATTAGGAACCCAGCGAAATTTAGTACAAAACATGTGTTATAATTTATAAGATAACTTTAAACAAAAAAAATTCTACAAATCCCTATATTTAGAATCAATTTCTTATGCTAAATGTATTTACTACCAGGAAAGCATTATGTTAAGCCTGCAACATATATGAATTATAACAATGAAAGAACTATTTTATTGCTAAAATCTATACATTTCCTGTTAAACATCTCAAACTGTTTTCTCCTGTTCAGCATGGTTTCTGAACATCCCTTTCATGATCTTCTGTACTAAAACATGCCCATTAATTTCCTACAGAAAATGTTCTTTTACCTGAGATATGAGTCTGACTCAGATCAAGCTCAGGCTGACATAGTTTGATGGATGATTCCTGAAGAGTGAGTTGTTGAAAGTAAGAGAGAAGGTCAGCCATTTTGCTATCATCTTCATTATCTTCAATGCTAGAAAACACAGGCATAATATGAGACCAGAAAATCATAATACAGGTAACACCCGGGTTACGATCATTCCCTTAGCGAACGTTCGAAGTTATGCTATAAATGGCTCCTAGCGTTTACGAACAAGTCCTGAAACTACAAATCTTGCAGGACCACGGCAGTTGTTCACCTTTACAAATAACTGCAGAGGCTCTGCAACATTTGTCCTGCATGTTGCAGGTTGAAATGGAGCTTCTAAGGAACGCATCCGCCCCTCCGGTGCTGCATTCGGGCTTCCACAGCCTCCCCCGGCCTGTTGTAGGCTGAAATGAACCTTCCAGGGATCCACCCCTCTGATGCTCCATCTGAAGGCATCCTCTGGCCTGTTGCAGGCTGAAATTAAGCTTTGGGGGCGGATCTGGAAGTTCCATTTCGGCCTGCAACGGGTCTGGGGAGGCCCATGGAAGCCCGAACAGAGTGTCGGAGGGGCAGATCTCATGTGCACTTAACAAGCCTCGCATTCGATTAGCGGACGCGTGGGTGAAAGGAGGGAGTGATCCCGTTCAAGGTACAAGTTCACTCGCAAGAATCCTCGGGTTACAAATGGAATGGGTAGGCTCCATTACATTTGTAACTCAAGGACTACCTGTACAACAGATGAACAGACTAACCCTGTTAATATTAAATCCCATTAATGTCAATAATATTTACATTTACATTCTAATTAGTATTTGGCGAAGGAAATGTTCCCATAATGTGAAGTCAAGAACACATTGATGCATATAATATTGCCTTAACCACCTCCCAGAATTGCAAATGAGACACACAAAAGCCAATAAAAGAGAATGCTATAATGGCTTTCACAACTGCCATTTTTCTGAGTTTTTAATATTTCAAAGGGTTTCTTTTATTACTACAAAAGCTTTGGATTTTGAGAGTGGGAGAAAGAATTGAGCCCAAAATTTCTGTTACTAAGCAACAGTTGTTAAATGAATTTTGCTCCATTTTACAATCTTTCTTCCCACGCTTGTTAAGTGAATCAATGCAATTAAGTTAATAGTTTAATTAAGTTAATGAATCTGCTTCCCCATTGACTTTGCTTGTCAGAAAGTTGCAAAAGGTGATCACATGATCCCAGGATACTGCAACTATTTAAATACATGGCAGTTGCCAAGCATCTGTATTTTGAACGTGTAATCATAGGGATGCTGCAACAGTCATATGCAAAATGGTCATAAATCACTTTCGCCATTGTAATTTTGAATGGTCACTAAACAAAGGACTGTAAGTCAAGGGCTACCTGTATTTTCTAACTGTGATAAGAGAATTGGCTCCTTCAGTTCATACTGGATTTCCCATATTGGAAAAACTGTATGTATCACATTGTTTATGCCTTGTTTGGGAATACGGCCTTTTTGTTTCTTCTAGTTTCTTCACCAATAGTATAGGACAAAGTAAATTCTGTTAGAAAAGTGGTAATTTAAGACCTAGAACACCCTTAAAAATTCTGATGATTTAAAAGATTTTTGGTCTAAAAATCAATCAGACCAAAATATATATGTAAGAGTAAGCCTTTGGAAACTACCTTAATTGTGCAGCAGGACAGTTTTTACCACGTAAATTCAGAAGAATATATACTACACTTGAGTTATTTGTGAATTTACACTCTAGTAATAGTCTAATAGACTAAGATGGTTTACTGGGGTCATGTCCATCTAACATCACCACTAACTATATATACGTTATATATATATGAAATCCAGTATATACTAACTTTTAAAAATCATACATACATATATACTTACTAGTTTTTTCCAATACTGTCGCCTTCTGGAGATCTGGTATAAGTAATTTTAAACTCAATATCTGGGACCAATTGCATAGCCAGACGGTAAAATTTAATAGCTAAAAATAAAAGCAATGCTTATTTAAATTGATTGTTCATATATGGAATAACTATTAAAAATATACTTTTAAAAATTAGTGCATTAACAGAGTTCTTATGCAACTTTTCTTTCTTTTGTTATTATACTATTAATTCACAACACAATCTGCAAAACATGATGGTAGGAGAGTACAATCATCGTAATTAAAGGCCATTATAATAGTATAAATATTTAACCATTTCCATGCTTTTTATAGGTATTCATAAAATGTGATGACAAGGCTGGGTGGAGTGGAGCAATGAATTGAATCAGCAACAAGGATCAATGAGTAGTTAATAGACAGGGCAAAGTAAGTACTCAGAGATTAAAGTGTAACAATAAAACTGGCACCAGTTTCTTGGGCCAGTTAGCATATTTGAAATGTTGAGAACATATTTTTGCCGCTGTCTTCATTAGTATGATCAATCACAAAGCACCCATTCACTATAGAATAAACAAACTGGTAAGATTATGGCCTTATCATCCAATATCCCAAGACACTTGCTTGACTACATGAGGATCAGAAACATTCTTGGAATAAAGACTATGAGGTTGCTTTGCAACATGCTCTCCTCCCATTTAAAAAAAAGATAAATCAGAAGGGACAGGAGACGGGGGTTTTGTGTACATGCATTATATTGTTGTCTTTATTAAAAATATTTTAAAACATCCCAAAGTCCATTTATCACAATATTTACTTCAAAATTACTGTGCCAGTAAAATGGTTGTTTATAATATCCTTCACAATTCAAAATGTTTTCAAATAAATTTTACTCTTTATAATAACCCTGTGGTTAGTAAGAAATCTTTATTTTCCAAATGTCTACCTAATTCAACTCAAAGTTGAGCAAAACTTTGAATATGGTTCATCCATGTCAAAACTAGCCAAAGTATGTGATCTTCTGAATTATAGTCGCACATCTTTATTTTTATAATTAAATTATTTAGTCAGCATTTGAAAAAACAAATGTAACTCTCAATCCCTATTGTACCACCATTCTGTCCTCACTACGTTATCCTGTGCACAGCTTGACATGCAGCTAAACCCATCTATCCTTTAATAAACAAGACCATGTGCGTAGGTAGATCTAGATGTTTTATTAAAGGAACAGGATGGTGAAACTGGGAAAAATAGAAATACATACAGTAAGAACCTAAATATAAAATAAGCAATGTTGAGTTGCTGGTGAGCATAACAATTAACAAATACAGATACATCTACAGTGCATTCAGAAAATATTCAGACCTCCTTCACTTTAGTCAATTTTGTTATGCTGCAGCCTGATTCTACCGTTGTTGAAATTCATTTTCTTCTCATTAATCTACAATCAATACCGGATAATGACAAAATAAAAACAAAATTTTAGAAATGTCTGTAAATTTATTAAAAAGAAAAAACTGAAAATCATATTGGCATAAGTATTCAGAACCTTTGCAACACTTGAAATTTAGTTCAGCTGCCTCCCATTTCTTTGCTGACATGTTTCAACATCTTGATTGGAGTCCACCTGTGGTAAATTTAATTGATTGGACATGATTTGAAAATAATTTGCACACACCTCTCTACAGAAAGCGTCATAATGCATACTGTAGCAGAGCAAAAGCCATGAAGTGAAAGAACTGCCTAGAGAGTTCAGAAACAGGATTATTGCAAATCACAGATCTGAGTAAGCCCACTTGGAGTTTGCAAAAAAGCACCTGAAGGACTTTCAGACTGTGAGGAACAAACTCTAAATGGGCTTTCATGTGTTTTGCACTGAGGAGAGGCTTCCATCTAGCCACTCTGCCATAAAGCCAAGATTGGTGGAGGGGCTGCAGTGATGGTTGTCCTTCTGAAACTCTGTCCGATCTCCACACAGGATCTCTGGAGCTCAGTCAGAGTGACCATTGGGTTCTTAGTCACCTCTCTTACTAAGGCCCTTCTCCCCCAATTGCTCAGTTTGACCAGGCTCTTGGAAGAGTCTCGCCGCAAACGTCTTCCATTTGAGAATTATGGAGACCACTGTGCTCTTAGGAACCTTCAGTGCAGCAGAACTTTTATTGTAGCCTTCCCCAGATCTGTGCCTTTCAATAATCCTGTTTCTGAGCTCTGTAGGCAGTTTCTTTCACCTTATGGCTTTTGCTCTGCTACAGTATGCATTGTCAGTTCTGACGCCTTCTACAGAGTGTGCTCCTTTCCAAATCATATCCAATCAGTTTAGTTTACCACAGGTTGACTCCATACAAGGTATAGAAACATGTCAGCAATGATGAAGAGAAGTGGGAGGCACCAGAGCTAAATTTCACATGTTGTTGCAAAGGGTCTAAATACTTATGCCAATGTGATATTTCAGGGTTTTTTTTTTCCTTTTTAATACATTTACAGACATTTCTAAAATTCTGTTTTCACTTTGTCATTATGGGGTACTGAATGTAGATTAATGAGAAAAAATGAATTTCAACAACTGTAGAATCAGGCTGCAGCATAACAAAATGGACAAAAGTGAAGGGGGTCTGAATACTTTCTGAATGCACTGCAAATTTCACCAGCGATGTTGTGTATATGGGATGTGGATTTTTGTCCTCAGATGAACATGTGCCATGGATTAGGTTGGATTCTTCCTGATGTTTTTCTTTCCTCAGAATGTTAAAGGAAATGGAATCTGGCTTTCCAGGATGCACTTGTTTTTGGAATGAGTGATGATGGGAAGATGGAAGCCTTAAAGGGCAGATTAGTTTCCAAACAATAAAGGATTTGTCCCCAGCCACTAGATGGTGCTCAGCTCATGCCAGAGAACAATAGACAAATTATATGAGGGTGGAGTTCATTTTCCAAGCTTGTTAGTTGGTTTCCAAATATTTCATTACCCGGCTAGAGAACATCTTCAGCAGAATTTAGGGAATGTCAGTATTGGTGTTTTTCTGCTTATAATGGCTTCATGTGATCAGTAGGTCTTGTGATGGGAGGATCACATCAGGTGAGGGTCTAGTGATCGGTCTTGTGAGGAGTCAGGTGTGGATCATATTAGATGAGGGGCTTGTGATGGGGAGGTCAAATCAGATGAGGGTCATTGGGGGGTGAAGTGCTGGTTGGGGTGATTGCGTGAGTTGGTTGAAGCTCAGTGTTGTCCGCTGAGTGGTTGTGTGGTTGATTTGTATTGTCAGGGGTTCATAGGCTGATTGTAGGTCAATGTGTCTGTTGATAGAATTGCTTTCTAGAATGCCAGGCTTCAATAAACCCATATGCATGATGGGTGGTAGCATGGTTGATGGTTCTTGTATTGTTCCAATCAAACTGGTGCTGTTCGGTGTCAGTGTGGGTAGCTATTAAGAATTTGGGATCATGGCGATTGACTGCCAGTTGATGTTCATGGATTCTGGTTTTCAACTGATGTGATGTTTTTCCCATGTAGAATTGTATACAAAAGTATAGAGATATCTGCCACTATTGCAAACTTACATGGAAGTGCAATGCTAAGACTTGTCCACCTCTGGCAGACTTTTGCCAGGAGATGATCAACAACCTGCAAACAGCTACACTTCCTACACGAATGCCTCCGCAAACAACCAACCCCCAAAACTATACCTACAACCGCCATGAAAAATACCAACAATCAACGATGAACAAAAAACTGAATGCCTCAACTACTTCGGACAGGACCTGACAGATACTTTAGAACACACGATCCACAAGAATGCCAACAAAATACAAACCTAAAAACCCACTCACTACAGGAGAAACTCAATACCATCACCTCAAAACCACAAGATGATAACTCAGAATTATGGATCAGAAATCTATCCAGACCTCTATCAGACAATGAAAAGACTGTCCTCACACACAGCCTCAATTTCAACCACAATGACCCCACTGAATTCCCAGCCAACCTCAAATCCATTTTAAAATTGAACTACCTGGACCAAGAAACACAAGAAGAAATCAGGGAATGAATCATCCCCAACATACAATGTAACAGACACAACGAGACACTTAGGCAAAACAAGAAGAGAGCACTAAAGAAACTGAAACAAGATGAAAATATCGTCATCCCACTGGCAGACAAAGGTGGACTGACTGTGATCATGGACAAAACTGACTACGGTACATCAGCAAAACTGAAATCCATTTAAACGACACCGACACCTACCAAATAATCCACAATGATCCAACAAAACAGCTAGAGAAGAAAATAAAAGACACCCTAATGGAAATGAAAAAAGAAAAACAGCTAACACCACTAAAGAAAAAGAACATGCAACCACAAGACTCCTCCACATCCAAGTTCTGTGGACTCCCAAAAATACACAAGAATGGAATCCCTTTACACCCAATTATGTTTCTACCCAGAACACCAATGTACAAACTAGCAACACCCTGCAGGGGAAACTCTCAGACACCTGGTCAACGACTCAACCCACTCAATCAACTCCCCAGAACAATTTCTCCAACTCATCAATCACACCAAGATCAACAAGGAAAAAATCATGGTCTCCTTCAATGTCACTGCACTCATCACCATGACACCAACCTGGCTAAACAAACCATACATCACCTACTCACTAAACACCATACCCACAAAGATGACTCTGCCGCAGAACACTCCATGTCCCTAGAAAATATTATGAAACTTCTGGATCTATGCCTCAACACATACTTCAAGTTTAATGGGAAAAACTACTTGCAAGTACAAGGCACCCCGATGGGATCACCCATATCAGGCCTAATAGCAGAAGCAGTCATGCAATGACTTGAATCCATAATCCTATCCACCATCCAACCAAACAATATTTTTCATAGATTTTTAAATTGTTTTTCTTTTACACATTGTCTCATTGCGTGAACAAAGTTGTTTCCAGGCATCACTTATCAGTCCAATTCATCATATTCATATCTTTACTTCTTGTTTTAATATCTTTTTACAGTTGAAAACAATATTTTCACTATTTTATGTAATTAATCATTCAATATAATCTGTTTATCCTAACACAGATTAATTATGTTCATATTCTATACCCATTAGTAACCATTATTGTCTAGTTTCTATAGATATTCCATCTTTAAATTCTTCTTAAACTAAAT
The DNA here is from genome assembly GCA_032468035.1 of Aparallactus werneri. Classification (NCBI taxonomy): domain Eukaryota; kingdom Metazoa; phylum Chordata; class Lepidosauria; order Squamata; family Lamprophiidae; genus Aparallactus; species Aparallactus werneri. The sequence continues at coordinate 8,707 of JANHFQ010003495.1, forward strand.
TGATATCTCATTTCAGTAAATGACTTGACATTAATAATTTCCCTTTTCTACCATTCATTTAAAAATGTTCCCATACCAATTTAATCCATTTCAATACCAATCTCTAATCACTTTAATTTTCTAATTATTCTATATATCTCAATCTTATCTGTACCATCCAACCAAAATTTTGAACACACTACATCGACGACACCTTCGTCATCACCCAAATTCAAGAAACACACTACCTACTGAACAACATATTCCCCAGGATCAAATTCACACATGAAGATATTGACATAAGGAGAATAAGCAACGAAGAACTGGAAACCCATGTCTACCGCAAACCCACTCATATGGACCAGATCCTCAACTTCGCAAGCAACCACCCCACCACACAAAAAAGAAGCTGTGTTCAGACCCTTTTCAGAACGGCCAGGACACACTGCAGCACCACAACACTAAAGAAAGTGGAAGAGAAATGACTGCTTGATGTCTTTCAAGTGCACTTGTTTTTGGAATGAGGGATGATGGGAAGATCAATGCCTTAAAGGCCAGATCAGTTTCCAAACAATCAAGGATTTGTTTCCGGCTAATAGGTGGGGCTCAACACCTCCCAGAGAACAACAGTCTATACACAAATTATATGCTGGGGGCTTGACAATCACTTTGCCTGTTAATAATTAATCTTTATATTGTATTTTTCACTGTAACAGTACATGGTTTTAGCTTATAAGGAGCACAGTCCAAGAAATTAATATATGACATTAAATTGGAATGTTAGATTACCTTCATAAAGAGCTCCATTTTGCTCTTGTTCCACTGCCTTCAGGAACAGTTCTCTTGCCTGCATAAAAATTAGTCATTTGTTTTTGGAATCCCTTACATGTAAGCAAAGAAAATTGACTTAAGTAATGAAATATAATCTATTAGTATTTTTTAAATACTATTTTTTTAAAAAAATCAAAGCAGTTTTTCCATGGCTAATTAAATTTTAATAAACAACCTAATTATGGACCAAAACTGATTACTTCAATTTTAAACATGTTAACTGCACTGCAATCCTGTATTTTTTTTACTTCAATATCTGACCGTGTTTTTAATCATATTTGTGCCTTTACTTCCTTGAACATAAATCCAAACAAATATACAGGGAATTCAGGACAAGTTTTTTTTCTCATAATGCTGACAGCATTATTTCAAAAAAATAAGATACAGTTCAATTGTAAGAATAGAAATTTAAAAAATTAGGTTATATTTTATACATATGGAAACACTAAAAGATGAATGTTAACAGTTTAGAAATAGCAAAAGCAATAGCAATAATAGCCCTTAGACTTATATACCGCTTCATAGTGCTTTTACAGCCCTCTCTAAGCGGTTGAGTCAGCATATTGCCCCCAACAATCTGGGTCCTCAGTTTACTGACCTCGGGAGGATGGAAGGCTAAGTCAATCTTGAGCCAGTGGAAACCTAACTGCTGGCAGTCAGCAGAAATAGCCTGCAATACTGCATTCTAACCACTGCACCACCATGGCTCTTAGGAGGTTTAAATTGTTTACCTTTTCCTCTTTTGCAAGTTCGAGTTTCCCTTTGGTATCTATGGTCTTTAATAAAGACCCTCTTGTTCTGCAGGATCGAGTTTCCAGACCTGTAGAGCTCCCCCCTGGGGTAAGTTCAAACATCCACTGGGCTCTGAACATCTGAAGCTCTGCCTAAAAATCCATTTTTGAAGAATGATCAATAAACATTATAAGAAGCAGCAGATGAAGTTCTACAGATAGAAAGAAAAAGGAATACTGCATTTCTAGGGATGTATGTTCCTATCAAGAATATAAAATATTTCTGTCACATGTCACATAGTAGAAATAATTTTCTACTAAGTTGATTTTTCATGCTCCCTAATAGACAATTATTCTTATGAAAAAGTAATTATTTCCAGGATCATTGCAACTGCATCCCCCAAAATAAAACTATTTCCATTTAACACTAATATACAGAAAGTTTTAAAGTGTTGAGACAAAATTACAAAGGCACATGGAATAAAGAATAAAATTGTATATATGACTACACGAGTGACGATAAAACAGCACACCTCAAGATTTGCTTCACCAGAACTGTCATTGTCATCCTCCTTTACTATGTCAGAGCAAGAATCTTCTTCTCCTTCTGCCTAATAGAGAAAGATCAAGTTAGTATTCCAAGTCATTATATATTAGTATCCTAAAATCACAGATACTAACAAAAAATGGTTAGAGATGGTCCATTTTAATCAGTTGCTCAGACATTTGCAATGTTAATGAAAAGCCCTAAACAACTTATGTAATTGCTTCAATATAGGCCTAATTAATCCTTATATTCATGATAGGATGTCTTAGTGATTCTATGGCTTACTGAAATTCCTTTAGTGATGTTATAGAGACAGGTGTTTCCTGTGGTATATCCACTCTGGGAATAAAGTGATTTTGAAGATTAGGAAATCTTCCATAGTGCAAAGGTTTTGCCATGACCTGACAATGCATCTATTCCCTTCTTGATTTTACTTGTCAGCGTAATTGTTTATTACATTAGTTTTAAGAATTTTTTTATTGCTTCACTTAAAATTTCAGAACTGTTTCAGATCATCAAATATTTCTGATGTTCAGTGTGTATGCATTCAAAATTTGCCAGTATACGACTGGAAAATTGATTCCTTCTAATATGGTGCAAAATTTGATTGTTTTGAAGCCAACTCTATAATCCTGCTGACAAAATAGTATCCACTAGTGGCATGGATGGGAGATTGCAAACCAAACGTACTTTTTGGAAGCTATTGCTTTGATGCCCTACAAGAGTAATCTTATTATCTTACTAATAAATGGGTAGATTCACACAATAAGAAAGGCAGTACCTCGAATCATCAAGCCCAATACAAATCTTTCACTACAAGCATTGTCTGATCTTTGTACCGTCTATCAGATAGCAACCTATCTATTGCATTTTTGCACAAATGATTATTTTCAAGTACTCTTCAAGGACAGCCATAAGATAAACATATTACAGAACTCAAGAAAGGTTATAACAAAAGAATGGATACGTTATGTAATAGCCTTCACCTGCAGATTCAGGACTGCTGTCAAATGGCAAATCTGCTTCTCTCAAGGGAGGATAATCTCATCCAAAACAGGTTTTACCACACTCTCCAAGTCCAGCTGTCTGTTTTCCAAAAGCACCTTTGTTTTGTCTGGATTTAATTTCCACTTGTTCTCCCCCATCTGTTATCAAATTTAATGTTGAAGAAAGCTAACTGCTTCCTTGTAACTACCGTAGATGATAAGCAATAATAGAGATGTACATCATCCCTGGTTTTAAAAACTGTTCAGTTAAAAGGCCCATCCAATCTGATGTTCCCCCACTCCCATGCTTTTCACTCTCTATATAAAGAGAATATAGTGTTGCAATTATTTTATTTCTTTAATCAATTTGTAAAACTGTCCCACTTTTCAGGACTTTCTATGAACTATTGATTTCCACGAATTTAAATTGTAAGACCTCTCAGGAAGCAGGGGAAGAGAAACCATCAAATTTATACACTGTACAACCAGATTTTTAATGCAGTTTAGATTTGATTTGGTGCAGTATGTAAAATTATAATTTGTAAAATATTCTTCGTGGTATTTCTTCAAGGCAGATGCCTGAGGAGGCTACGTACAAATTAGATCCTTGCTCTTCAATGTAAACTTCTAACAAGAACTGGAGCATATGGATTCAGCTGATAAATCAATGTACTGCTAAAGGAGGAGGGGGCAATGCCTTTAGCCATTAAAGAAACTGTTCTCCCTTCTTAAAAAATACTTCCCTGGATCCACTTATCCAATCTACTATTGCTTGAAAAAGTGGCAGAAAAGATAGCTAGGCTTCAACTACAAAAGATTCCTGGATGAGACAGATTATCTGGATCCTTTCTAAACAAGACATGAAACAGAGCACTTGTTTTTGTAGATGCAACTTGAAACAGCTGTCATACACTCTCCTTTCCTATAGACCTCTCTGCAAGATTCAATATCATAACATGGTATCTTTTTGAACAGCTTGCAAGAGAGGGGGATTGGAGACAGTTTTGAAGTAGTTCCACTCTTTTCTGAGAGGGTGGTATCAATCTGATACTGTTGCAGAAGCGATGTAAAGCCCTTTGGATACTTTGCTGCTTGGGCCTTTGTAACCTCTGGAACAGTCTCCTTCAGGTAAAATCTGCACTACTTACATAATATATTAGAGAATGGATATCCCAGATCAGAAAAAAAAATAGGGGATGGGAACCCAGAGGCTTGATTTTCTCAGCAATAGACCCTTTCCACTGGAACACCTTGGCCAAGGCAGCTGTGCCTCTTCCATGATGTTTCAGAAATGACAAAAACAGACCTGTTAAAGACAAGTCTATATTTATTGGTTTTACTACGGCATTTTACAGTTTTATTAAGATTTTATTTTATATATTTAAGCCATATAGAATTGGCAAGTGGGTGGCAAAAAAATCTCAGTAAATACACATTCACTGTCCAACAAACCACTGTTAAACTCTATGTGCCCACTTAATTATTTTCTCCTATATATTACAATCACGTTCATATTCATCCAATATCTTATTCCAACTGTTTCTGACATCACGCGGAAACCGCTTATTTAACTAAAGGCTTCAGCACCTTCTGGCAATGGACGGCTATGTTTCGTCTTTTCGTCTTGCTGCACAGCTTGGCCTTCTAAATCTTTATTGCGTTTTAAATTGGATGGCGTGCACACTTGTGCACCTTTCACTTTAAAAAAAAATCCTAAAGCTACCTTGCGCACTTTGTTAAAGAGAGGCTTCTTAAATTATAAGCCTATAACATTCCACAAACATTCACTGAGAGGCCGAACTGAAGCAATTGAAAGCCTCGCGTATCGACCATCTCGCCTCCCCTCATGCGTCGCCCCCTCTCGAGGGCGGGACTACCTATCCGCTTCGGCGACAGTTCGTTAAAGAGCGCGAGACACCCCCCCCCGCTCCAACCCGCCCTTCTCGCGCTCTCGTCACGCGGATTCGCTCCGCAGCCCCACCCCTCACCATGCTGAGGCCGAGGCTAAGGCAGCCAGGCCGTCCGTCCAACTGTCACTCTCGTCAAACGGCAGCGCTGTGGCCGTTTTGAACTCGGGCGGCCTTGTCCGGTTGGTTGAAGGTTTCCGCCGCCTCTCAACGGCCGTCGGGTCTCTTTTAGTCACCTCCCTCTCGAACGGGTACCAAGCAGGGGAGAAAATTTAGCAGAGTTCTCGGTCAGAAAAGCGAACTACGCAGCGGGAGTCACTGCGAGCGCGGCGTACGGCAGCCATTTTCTCAAGACAACGAGGAGCGATTGCGAGCGCGCGAGGGAACGTCAGCGACCGAACGAGATGGAGCAGCCGAAGCGACGGATCGCGCATGCGTCTAAACCAACATAACTAGAAAAGGAGCGGAGACTTTCACGTGGACTGCGCTTCCCAGAAGGCTGCGCGCGGTCCCTGTGATTCATTCCCTTCGTATTTTGCGCTAGGAAACGTAAGCGTTGCAAGGGACTCTGGGAGATGGGCAAACCAGTCGGCGGTGGGATTGGCTGGTTTAGGGGTTTCGAACTTAGAAAACTTTTTTCCTGCAGTTGCAGCTATGGAAGGGCAGCCCCAGTTACAAACTTCTGGTATTTTATCTCCTTAATTCCCAGATGAGAAAGAGGAAAATAGTAATATTGCCTCAGGACTCCCTCATATACCACTCTTTAGTTTTTAGGTTGCACTAGCAGAACCCCACACTAGCGGTGCCCCACCTTGCCCACTTTAAGACTTGTGGACTTCAATTCCCAGAATTCCCCATGCTGGCTGGGGAATTCTGGGAATTGAAG
>JANHFQ010003499.1:81380-92483 GCA_032468035.1 Aparallactus werneri
GCTTATACATTTTATACAGCCTCATTTCCTAATAAGCCAATCAGAAAAAAAGTCTTTCCAGATTCATTAAGCTTCCTGTCTTCACAGTTTGGGCCCAACTACAACTACAATTAACTGAGCCCTTTAAAATGCATGTTTTCATCCAATCGCTCTTTTTTGTTACTATTTGGGTGGCGATGTGGAATCCTAGCTGGCTCCCAAAATCTGCTTTTGCTGGCAAATGATAGGATGAGAGGTTTAAGTCCTCCTCCAGCCCTTCTTCCCAAACTTGATCTGGACATGGGAGCAAAAAGCAGATTTGGTTGCTGAAGGTATACAAAACTTTTGGAAAGTCTATTTTTCATTCTGCCTGGCTGGGATTTGGAAGAAGATCTCACCTGTAGACAGGTGGGTACATATATCCCTTTTCCCCACCTGTACTAGGTGCTAGGGCAGCTACTTGTGTACCCGATGGTACAGATATTCATTTTTCTTACTTCTCTCTTTCTCTCAAACCATGTCCTTACCTAGTGCAATAAAAAAAATGCTACACATTAAAACAGGTGCTTAAACTCTTTTCAAGGTGCCTCAGTTCTCCGTTTGTTTGGGTCAGCAGGAGTTAAAATTCTTGCATTTTCTCCCTGAACATTAAAAGAAAAGAAAAGCAGCAGACAAACTAAAGCAGTGGCCACTCTCCCTCCCTGTGTGTCCTGATATTGATTATCCAAGTGAGGTATTCTCAAGGAAAAGTTAAAAAAAAAACCCTTACCTATACTTAAGCAATCTAATATCTCAGTTCTGGACGTCAGAACTAAGTTGCTTCACTTCTTTTTCTGAATGGGGACAAACACTGCCTTTCCCACAGGCACCCACACACACCCACGGCTCTGGAAGAAGCATATAAAACTTTTTTTTTTGTTTTTTGAAGACTAACTTCAGTGTACTCTGACACAACTGAATAATGTTCTTGGAAATGTACATTTTCCAAGTTATTAGAAGCTCTATTTCAACCGACTGAATGACAATCTAAATGGCGAATCATATTGCCAACTTGAAAGTCCGGATTTGAAAGCTCACAAGGTCACATGACTCTGTGACACCACCCTTCGATTAGAAATCCGGAGTGCAATTATTGGCCAAATCCCAGGCTTCCACAATGTTGGCCATTATCAACTCAGTCAAAAACTAGGAATTTAAAGCATTGTGTGCTAACACTTACAAGCTAGTCTCATCACAACACTATTATTGTCTGCACAACCCCCTCCCATCCTACTTTTGGTATTAACATGTTTCAGTGGAAGAGAACCGAGCAAAATAAGAATCCTATTAGAAAAGGTTCAAGATCAACATTACAATTCACACTTCACACATGCTACTGAGTGTCGCTGTACATGCAAGAAACCTAAATTGTCAAAGGAAACAGGATTTAAATTGCTGGTAAAAGTCTTTGATTGCTACTGTCACACTATACACAACTGTACAAATTGGCAAAGCCTTTTTTCCAATACACAATACCCACTTTCCAAGCTTATAAAAAGGGGTAGACAGACCAATGGTGACTATAAAACAGTTAAAAATAATCATTTGTAAAAAGCATGAAGGGAGTCTCTTCTGATCCATTTTAGTAATTAATTTTCTCTTCAGCAAAGATAAGTCAATCTACCCAAGAATGGATTCTGACTAGAAAAGCTACTGCCAGGTTATTTAAAAAAAATTATTGCCAAAGTTAAAACCTTCTATGAAAAAGAGTATTAAAAATGACTTCAATTTGTCAAACATAGCAGCATAAAATGGGCACTTTTTGTGATGTTTGAAAAATACTAAAACTAATTGTTCAGAACCTGGTTACCTATTTTTAGAAGGGGAAGCAGTTCAGCATTTTGAATCAAAAGATGGCAGTTGTAACCATAATAATAATTATAATTGTATTAGAACTATTCAAAGGGGATTTTTCTCTGCTAACATGACGCATTCACAGAAGAAGTACCACCAAGCTGAATTCGCAGTTATAGTGCAATGGTTTTGCAGCCCAGGACTGCAGAGATTTACAAAAAGGGAACTAGTAAAATTTGACAAAGCAAAAAATTAAAAAACAAAACCAAAGGATCAGCCATACCTCTGAAAATTCATGTTTGTTGAAAGGTGTTTTACACCAAAAATTCATTGATCAAGTCTATATGGCTCCAGACAGAAAAAAACAGCAGAATCCTGTTTTGCCATACCTAGAGACTCACTAAGCAGTATGTCAAAGCCCAGCAGGAATTCATCTTCTTGACAAGCTTAACATGGGATGAAGAGGTAACGTAAATTGATTAATTGATTTAGCAAAATATTTCAATAAAAACCTTTCATGCCAAGTCCTTTAAAAAATTCTTAAGAGGATCAGCCTTTTGCGTTTTGAGGTAAAAATTCAGTCCAATGCAAAGACTGTTTATGAAATTTCTGTTTACGGAAAAAAAAAAAAAAAAAAATGGCTCAATTGTGCCTGCACGAGATGTTGGCTGCAGGTATCAATTCAGTGCAACTGTCCCAAGCTGCTGGTGGAAGGCAGCCTGAATTTTAAAAAGACGAGCCCCGACAATTAATGGTTGGTGGCCTGACCAACTAGGCCACTCCTGCCACGTGGCTGCAGAGTCTTATCAGGCAAAATACATGGTGTGCTGGGTGTCATGATGGATCTGTACTGCCTTGGCCAGTGCTTGAGGGTCCCGGCCATTGCTCTGTCCTGACACGTGGCTGCCTTCAGCACTGAAAAAGAAGTTAGAAGGATTTAACACATAATCCCACTGAGGCTAGGCTCCTCAACTACATCCCCACCCTTTGCAAGATGCCACTGTTTCAACGTGAAAAGCCACTTCTGAATATTGGGCAGAGGAAGTTTCTATTCGTGTTACAATAATATACTGGTAGTCCCTAACTATGACTGTGTGAAAACAGAACTATCTTGGGGCTACGTATGACCCAGATTTAAAGTTCCAACAGTCACCCCCAGTCGCATGACTGACTTTTGGGTGCTTGGCAACCAGGCCATATATATGGCTGGCTGTAGCATCCCACAGTCATGTTTTACTAGTTTTGCTGAAAACAAGCATTTATCTTCAGTTTTTAGCCAAAAAAAAGCCTTTAGTGACTGCTGCAAAAACAGTTGTAAAATAGGTCACATGACTGACCCATCTTACAACGGTCACAACTTACAATCATAATGGGCAGGCTCCATTATGGTTCTACTTATACAAACAAGGTTAAAAATGAACCCTAGGCCTTTCCTACATGTGATACAGGGATCTAATCTCTAAACTATTGTTTCTTCTGAAATATCCAAACATTGGAAAGAGCAGAAGTTTGAATTAGCTTAGCATAATGAATTAGCAAAACTAACAGGCTCGGCTAATACAACTTCAGAGTCTCTGCGGATTTTACATTATATTGATAAATAGATTATCTAATTTTTCTAGCCAATTAAATGGAATCCATAATTAGAAGGCAGGGTGTTGCAAGTTGTTCAATGAAACATTGCCTGTGCAGCAACCAGCAATTAATGTCACCAAAAATGTTTAACTTCCCTCTGAACTGTTACAAGGGAAGCAACTTTGCATTTAGATCAAATCCAGAATGGAAGGGCAGCCCTGTATATAATTTACCACTTACCCAGAATGCAACCCTAGACTCTGAGTACACACTAAGCCCCGAGGTTCTTCTCCAAGGTTTGCTCACCTGTCATGGTCTTTGTCTACAAGATGGTATCTTGCTCTAAATGCCACTAGCCTGGCATAATATGCAGGCGCAGGGATTGAGACGGACCGTGTGCATCGAACGTAAGTGTGACACAGCTGGTATGTCAGTAGCTGCAATTCATCTGCGGTGAAGCAGTTGTCATCCCACAAGACCTGATAGTGAGAAGGACGGCTGGTTCCCTGAGATAAGATAAAGCTGATCAATCCACCACTGAAATTCCCTAAAGACAGACATCCTGCGCAAGAGGCAGGCCGTAACCTCAGAACAAAAAAGTTGACTCTTCTTTTCTTCTCCAGGAAAGCCCTCTCTTTTTTCTTACAGAGTTTCTATGCAAGAAGAAGAAAGGAGCAGCTTCTTCAATCTGGGGGCGAAGGCTGTTCATTAATGCAGAAGAAAATGCTTCACTGACTTTTCAGGGCCAAACTACGGCTGCTTATGCCACATTTCACTATCAAGGTTAACCTTTCATTTATACAAGGCCGGTTTCATCCATGCACAAACCACAAACTGCTACAGAGTAACTGCTGACTGTATTAGGATTACCTGGATTCCTGCATGGCTACAGAGGTAAAAGTCGAATTCAGACGGGTGGGTGATGGTGCTATCCACGGTAGTGCCTGCCGGAACATTTCCACTTTTCCCCACCTATTGGAGACAACACAGTCATAACACTTAGTGTGCCGCATCCATGTCAGCAAAACAAGCAGAATTCATCATTATATTTTATTTGACAGTAAATCAATCTGTGTAGCACACTTGAACCTTAGCACAACCCTACTATTAAAGATTGAGGATCATGATTCAACAAGCAACTGGACAGTTCCCTCTAAAGATGAAACTCTTCAGCTTTGCCTGAAGTCAGCCCGATTCAGAAATACATAAAGCAACATCTGACTGGGAATATTTTCACATCATCCAGATGCAATCGCCCTGTGGTAGCCATTTTGAATTTAGTGAACAAAATGAGCAGCGAGGAGAAGCACATATGACTTGACAAAGAGAAATGCACAAAACATTTTTGAATTTAAACTTGAAGTATTAGCTTAGGTTCATTAAAGTTGGAACAGCTGTTGCAACTTGAAATGGGTCAAACTTGAAATATGTTGAATTGAAAGTTCTCTAATAATAAGGATTAAATAAAATGGATCTGACTTACCTGGATCTCACACATTTCATTCTCTTGGGAATCATCAGTGCTGAGGGATGCCTACAAATATGCCTCAACATTTTCAGCTAGGCTTTAGATTCTTGTAGCTATATTACATCTGACATTTAGAATCAATTTTGATTTATTATACTTTTTATTGATTCAAAACGTGTAAACCTATTCCCCACCACCACCAAAAAAACCCCATCGATATCTAGCCTTATAAAAATTCATTTGCACCATCCTTACCCCCATAATATCATTAATATTGATGATATTTTGTACTGTTTTTAATTGTTTTATTATTGTTGTTTACTGTTGTAAGCCGCCCTGAGTCCGCAAGGAGGTGGGCGGCATATAAATTTTAACAATAAAATAAATAAAATAAAAAATAAAATAAAAAAAACTAGGCACTTTTCCAAGTAAAGCCATCTGGCATCTCCTGAAAGCTGCAGAATTTAATAGGATGTCTTTACGTTCCCTCTGCAACGTTACCTACCCGTTCAGTTTTGTCCGCACAAAAGAGTCGTGTGTGATGCCTTTTCTGCACAACAATGTAGGTGATCCCTGGCCTGTAGTCTTCTTCTAAACTGATACAGGCCTTCCGGATTGCAATAAGCTCAGGCCAAGCTACCTAGAAGTGTTAAAGTTGAAATCAACTCAATTCATGAAGCAATTCATGAAGTCCCAGTGAAGCTGTTGTACTATTAAGTAAGAACAGGTATGAATCCAAGCCAACTTCTGGTTGCTGAATATATTAAGTAAGTTCATGAAAACTTTCAAGGTAAAATATGATTTTGCAAACTTGCCATGAAGAAAATAAGACAAGTACATTTAGAAAACTGCTTGTATGCATAGAGCTATATGCTTTGGGATTAGATACTAATTTAATTTAGGATCAGGATGCATCACTGACATATAACATACATCTGGTTTGGATGACGAGACAATCTACATTTCCCGCATACAGGTAGTCCTTGACTTATTGCAATGGCCTTTAATTGTGGCCATTACACCAGTTATTAGGTGACTGTGCCTGATTTTACATTTTTTGTTAAGAGAACACCATGGTTATTAAGCAAACACCACAGTCACTAAGCAAACCCATTGTTCACTATAGGATGTTGGGGTTTTTTTGCCAGAAACTGGAAGCAAATGCTGTCTTTCAGCAAAAACATCATGTATCATGTAAAATTTCCACAGGAGTTCTGCAAAGGGCCATAAATACAAGCATCTAAAACGCAGTCATTCATTGGCAATACTAGGTTCCACACCAAAGTCACTCTTTATGGATTAATATAGTAACGGTTTATTGAATCATCTAAAATGAAATGGTTTCAGACATTGTAACACTAACATAACCATCATATGTTATGGTTTATTATTAGGATAATTACAGCGTTTGAAACCATTGCCAGATTTCTGTGCAGCAATGGAGCTAATAAGCAATGCATGCAGGTATTTCAGAATCTCAATCTCAAACTGAATGTTAAAATGTTTCTTGGCATAAACCTCTTTTCAGGCTATCTGGCAAAGAAATGGACTTTCCAAGGGAGCCTCATTCAGAGGATGAATTGCTAGACAAATACCTGTTTCATCTGCCCTTCAGATACTCCTCCCCTGTAGTAAATGATCCGTGTGGGCTTGAAGCGAGTGGATTTGTAAAACTGGATCAACAGTTCTCGCACCATATTGGTCAGGTCCTGGATCACTTCCTGACTGTACAGCAGTTCTTGCGATGTCTCCTGACGGGATGTTTGCACTCGCACAGTAGCGCAGTAGCGGCTGGGGTGGCCATCCATGCTTCCTACTACAGCAGCAATGGAAGGTTTCTTCCCATCCCCAGCAGGTGGGTGAGTGACATCTGCTCCCAGAAAAATAACAGGTTGCTGGAATACCGAGGGCCTGGAGAATTAAAAAGAAAGGCATTTTAACTAGGAATCAGCAAAAAAAATCATTTTAAAAATGTTCTATATAGTTTTAATTATCAATTTTATTTTTTCCAAGCTATTTTTCAATTGCTGAGAAGTCTAGTGCTTATTTCTGCATTATACAACTCAATATTCTACTTCTTCAATAGCTAACATATCCCACCTCAGCTAGAGGACAAACAATAACTATATCCTGATGTCACTATGTGGCTCCCTGTTGCATCAAACAAATAACCTTAATCCTCAATTAGTTCCTGTTTTGCTTTGGGGTGAAAAGGAGAATTCAATGAACTCTTCCTTGAATAAAAAAATTCAGGTCAGCCCAGTCAACAAGAAATCTTAAGAATTTATTAGTATAAAACAACAATTACAAAAAGAAAAATAACATCTCAAGGGCTATAGGGACAAATGGAAATCCCACAATGGACTCCCAGATAGCTTCACTTTCTAATGTGGAGACTATTGTACAGGCTTTTATGTGTACAACTATCTAGTACAAGATATAGTAGAAGTGAAGATGTGAACGAAAAAACAAAAAACTATTTAGAGACAATGTCTAAATGCATTGTAAGTTCTCATTTCTACAACTAAGGAAAATTTTAGAACAATTTAAATTAGGTAAAGGACAAAATTCTCAATGCAAGGGTTTTCATTTTGAGTGTTTTTAATCATTCTGCTTCTCAATAAAACTCAGCCATATGCTTTCTATGAAGAACAACCAAAGGTTAAGCTGACCTTTGATGTGGTACAAGGACATTATTTATTCCACCAAGTTTTGCATTGATCTTCAGACAAAGATTGGACAGAGTTTGGGGAGATGTTTTCACCACATTTTTCACCTGAACACACTGAGTCGCCATGCCCAGGAGAGTATCCCCGACTCGTTTAACTTCAGCTGCAAAGAAAAAGTTGTTTTTTTAGAACCCAGAAAAAATTTTATATGTTCTATCCAGCCCCTACTCTCATCCCATTTCAATAACTTAGGTAATCTAAGATTTGTTTTTTAAAATTTATTTTACAGAGTTTGCATAGGATTATTACAAAAGAAAAGCACCAAATTGTAGTTGCACATTCTTTCATTATAATAATTACCGTATATTATGCATTTGGTCAAATGGTCTCCTCCTTACCGTAGACGGGTGTCTTCCCTGGAAGAATCACTACAATTAGCTGCAGCCCCACATAAGTCAATTTCAAATGTTTGAACATGGGTTCCACACTGTCTGCCCCTTGTGCGTATTTACAGAAGCATGGCTGACCCTGGATTGGCATCCCCGCGTCCTTAGAGATCTTGCGCAGCTGATCAGTAAAACTCCTAGAAACACAGAATAAGATAGTATTAGCACAAGCCTAACTTTGTACACCTTATTCCTTTTATTCCACTTGAAATAGTTTTGATCAAATAATTGGACTGTGGAATTCTGGGAACTGAAGCCCACATATTTGAAACTTGCTAGGTTTGAAAAACACAGGATTAGACTAAACTTCCTTGAATACTATCAATATAACTCTGGACATCAGAAAATGAGGACAACCAATTATTCTGAGCTGCAAATGTTAATACTGGGTAAGGCAATCTTAGTGTGATTTCACAGATGTGGGTGCACTTTTTAGGTTGTCATTCTGAAATTTCTAATTACAGTAAGCAAGTTCTATTGATAATCCCAAATTAAAACATCATAATAACTTTCCATTGCATTAAGCTTTAATTATATTGGCTGAGAATTATGCTTATAACAAAGAAGATATCGGATCTTCTTGAAGTCCAACTCACCTCACAAGTTGTTGTTGTTGTGGGGAAAATAGGAGGAGGAAGGTGTGTTGGACATGTTCACCACCTTAAGTCATTTGTAAAAATAATACAGACAGGATATACATAATAAATAATAAATTAAGAATATACCAGATCTTGAAAGAGTGGGGAAAGCAGAGTGAAGAAAAGTAATTGCTTTGTGTACCATCATCTTGTTGGTAACATTTAACCTCTATAAAAGGTACACCATTCAAAGTGTTCCAAACATCAGTTTAGACAAGTAAACATAATATTCTTCTAAAAAAGGAAACTACTTACTTCAACAAATCTTCCCGACATTGTTTCTGAGGTGCAAAGCAGGCAACAGCCCACACTTTAATTTCAATCCCAGCATAGAACTGTTTTCCTCTCATATCCCAGACACCCTGATTTGGTGTAGCAACAGTCTTGTTCTAAAGAAAATCAAACACAAATCGCTGTTCTTTGACAAGACTATAAACTAATGCATAGGCAAACCCCTTTCCATTGCATTTCCATGATCAAGTACATTTTCAGCCTCAAATTTTAACCAGTTGTCAGTAAAGAGTCTACGGGATTAAAAATATGCATTAGCCCCTATATGAGGTCTGTTGTGTAATCTAGATTGGGTGAAAATTATGAAGTACTTACCCTACCTCCATACTGCAGCATTGGTGCAGGTAATACTCTGCCTGTCAGTTCTGTCATTTCATTATGGACAACAATACCAAACTCCTTCAGATATGGATCAGGTCCACCAACCATACTGTTACTCTTGACCTGGAGAGTCAGAAAACATTTCTTAAACATAGACGCAACAGCACTTGTGAATATTTCATTTGAGTAAGGGTAGCTCAGTCCACTGTGTGCCTTTTGTTCCTCAGTTGCTGCCATCTTTCGTTGTAGTTATCTGTGAATTATGTGGACTGTTGCAAAAGGAGGAGGAGGATGGAGTTTATTATCCTTATCCTATCTTCTATGCCTTGGATATACCACACTCTGGTTGTACCATAACCTCATAAAGCCAGTAGCGAGAAATGGAGTTGGGTCCCAGGAAAAGGATTTGCAAAGTTCATGCAAGAAAAGATCCTACAGTGATAAGCATCTTCCAGCCACCATTTTACTCCGTCTTAATGGTGATTTATTATATTCAAGCAATTACTCACTAGTCTGCTAATTTCCTCCTGCCTGTCAGGTGCAGATCGTGCTGTTGCTTTGATCATAGTTGATGTCTGATTGTCTGTTAGTTTCTTAATACAACGCTGTCCTGCAACTATATTACACACCTAGAATGAAAAAGATACAGGGTGAACAAGCCTGATGCAGCAGAAGAGAGCTGAGGAACAGAACTGCCTAGGGCATTTACCTCAAGGGGTAGATATGTGTGTTTCTGCTCTTGCCCTACTTGGAGGCATGGAAGATGTGGGTATTTCAGTTGCAGACTGTACTTCTGCTTAAAATACTGAGCTACTGTACACTCCATAGCTTGCCCATTTTCCAACTGCAGAGGGAACCTGTAAGCATAAATATAAATTAAATATATATTCATTTCACAGGAAAGAGGTTTGCCTATGGTATGAGAACATAAACAACTATTTTGGATTCTCAACTATTTAACAAAAGCAGCAATGGAAATATTCTCCCAACAGTCATATTGCTGAAATTAATAAAAACTGAAAATAATCAGAGATGGATTGTGGTATGGAAGGGTAGTACTCCCAATATATGCTATTGAACTCGAGTGAAGGGATCTTAGCATCCTAACTTTAAAAATCAGATTTAGAATTTCAATACGTAAGGATAGCATGGTAAAAAAATGCATAATGTTGGTCAAACTAACTAAAAGTTAAAATTAAAAGAGGCTATAATATAAATATGCATGCAAGATGAAGGACTACTTAGCCCCATATCATTGCTACATGCCTGTTGGGTGATATCAAGAGGCTTGTTTGTAGCTTCTCTCATTTGAAGAAGCATTCATGGCTCCAGATATCCAGTTTTCTCAATCGTTGTACATTAATTATGTAAATACAGCTAGTCCTCATTTAACTATGGTACTTGGGACTGAATTTCCATCACAAAGTGACACAATCAAAAAGCACAAGTCATCTGAAGGTTAAGTCCTGGCAACTGGACTTCTTTGCTTTTTGAACTGAAATGCTTATCCACGTACCTTTTTCCAGCCTGTCTACTTGGAAAAGCAGTGCAATGTTTCAAGCCAAAAAAGAAGTCCAGTTGCCAGGACTTAACTTCCAGACGACTCTTATCTGGATGACTGAGAATCTTCATTGACATATTGCCAAAGCACAAGTCACTTTTTGGGGCCTATTCAGAATGGCATGAGAGTTTGTTATTTTTATAGATTTCTGAAATATGTATTTACGAAATTTATTTATTTATTTATTGATCGCATTTGTACCCCGCCCTTCTCCTGGGATTCAGGGCGGCTTACAGGGCAGAATAAAAAACAGTATTTACAGATTAAAAATCAATTAAACCCAGCCCTACTAAAAACAGTAATATAAAATTTAAAATTTTAA
>JANHFQ010003501.1:34529-45177 GCA_032468035.1 Aparallactus werneri
AGAGATAGAAAGAAAAAGATAGAGAGATAGAGAAAAAGAGAGATAGAGAGAAAGAGATATATAGACAGAGAGAGAGAGAAAGGGAAAGAAAGACACAGGGAGGGAGTGATAGAGAAAGAGAGAGAGAGAGAAAGAGAGAGATAGACAGAAAGAGAGACAGAGAGAGACAGGAGACAGAGATACAGAGAGGCTTGTTGATTGTAAGCTCCTTGGGACTGAGAAAAGCTTCCTGAACTGTACCACTAGACTCCTAAACAACTGAAAAAATGATCCAGTAAAAAAAAAGTCAACCAAAAGAGCAACATGCAAGCAAAAGCATATAAAAGCAAATAAAACATCCCCATGAGCAAAAGTTTAATTTGTGTGCATTGTTTAAATGACTGTTCAATTGGCCACGCCCACCCAGTCACATGACCACTTAGCCACACCCATCCAGCCTGTCTGGCCCCCAACAGTCTTGAGGGATCGTCAATTGGCCCCCTGTTTAAAAAGTTTGAGGACCCCTGATCTAACTAGTTTAAACTTTATTTGATTTAACACAGGCTACTGTGGGCTCATGTAATATTCCAAAACCAAGTATGTTGGATTTTGTCAACAAAGCCAAATGGGATGCTTGGAACTCACTTGGCAGTATGACACAGGTAAGCATACTCTCAAAAACCTTGGGTGGAAAGAGTCCTTTGAAACAAAATAACCATTATATCCATGTTAAT
Source organism: Aparallactus werneri (assembly GCA_032468035.1). Classification (NCBI taxonomy): domain Eukaryota; kingdom Metazoa; phylum Chordata; class Lepidosauria; order Squamata; family Lamprophiidae; genus Aparallactus; species Aparallactus werneri. The sequence goes on from JANHFQ010003501.1 coordinate 35,243, forward strand.
ATAATAGTGTAATTTACATAATTTGAGATATGTAATCTGCATAGATTGAGATATGTAATCTGTAAATAGTATAAATAGATGCAGATGATATAGCTACATCAGTTACTTAATTATGCAAATGATGAATTGTTATGTATGTTGCTTCAGGATTTTAATTTTATTTAATTTATATACATAAATTAAATTAAAATTTAATTTAAATTTTAAAATAATGGTCTCTAGTAGAAGTTTTTTTACTTGATATTAAAAGTTGTGGAGAGATCCCATTTTAAATATTTTGTTTAATAATCTTTTAAAATATAAAATATTATAATTAGTACCATTTACAATATTTTATATATTTTACATGAAGATGCCCATGGAACACACATTGTTGATTCTTATCAAAATATGCAAAATCACAGGAAAAAAAAGGAAAATGTTAATTACTTCAATAAAGACGTCACCACCAGAGGAATAAAAGGATCTTCTTGTTTTACTCCAGGCTGCATTGTAAAACATTTCATAAGTAACGGAGATTCATAACTGATCTAAAGTGAATGAATTCTGCTAAATTGGAAACAAAATTAATTTAGAATGCTTCTTGATGAAGGATTCTGTACTGCACATCAAAAGACACTGTTCAGTTTTGCGGTAATTTCCAAGTGGTCTTCAGGGGAATTCAGTGTAGAGCCCATTAGAGCAGTCCGTTCATGAGGTACAAGTGCTTTCTACTTCAGAAACATTTGTTTTTCTATTAAAGATGATATTTGATGGTAGAGATAACAAAATAAGATGAATCCACCAATTTAACTTTTCCTATGTTAAAAATATAAGGACAACAACAGTTGAGTCGTCACTGATACGATAAAATAGGGTTAAGACGCTGGCCTGGAAACCACAGGAGATCATGAGTTCTAGTCCCATCTTGGGCATGAAAGCTAGCTGGCTGACTTTGAGCCAGTCACACACTCTCAATCCAACTTTATCTCACAGGGTTGTTGTGGGGAAAATAGGAGGAGGAAAGAATATTAGATATTCTCCATTGGATACCTCCGTGCTGGGGTCGGTGACTAATGGGCTACGCCCCCTCATTAGGCAAGGCAGACTCTTAGGGGGTGTAGCACCAGAAGAAGCCCCAGTCTCTTCTTGCCTCTTCGCAAGCAGACAGCTCGAATTGCTCTCGCTTCTTTAATTGCGTCCTTTCAGCAGTTTCTCATCTTTTTCTCCATAGCTTCAAGATCTGAGGTAGGGAAAGGGGTCTTCACTACCTCAGACGAGCCTAGCATCACATCAGCTGCCTCCTGGCATCAGTCTGACAGTCTGACACTCGCTAGACATTTTTTATTTTATGGGCATTTTTTATTTTTTGGACATTGCCGCGCTTTCGCAACCGCAATCCACCAATGAGTTATTCTGCTGACGGCTCCCCTTTTCTTAGTAGTCTTGTTTGGGGGTGCCGCAGGCCACCCGGCTATTCTTTAATTTTAAGCATTTTGCCGCGCCCGGCACCCGCTTCCCAGCTCGTTGGCGTGCCGCGGCAGCTGCTTCCTGCAGTGGCTTCAACATCAGGACTTTGCCCTGTGTCTCGGGCCTGCTGCTGGCCGCCCGATTGTGCCTGCCATCTCCTCTCTCTTGGCGAATTGCCGTTTGAGGATTTTTCAACTTCGCATTCGGCGGTGCGCCGCAGCAACCGCTCCTCAGCTAAGGCCACAGCTCTATGAAGCTTCAATGGCCTCCCTCTCTGCGGGAGATACGCGGGCCCTCCTTGGCCTCTTACCTCATTGGCCGTTTTCCCTTTTGGCACATTGCCAGTGCCCACCTAAACCGCGGCCGCCATTTTTCAGCCACGCATGGGCATCTGCAGGTCTGCCGGCCCCGTTTTTTAAGGGAGATGAAGGGCTCTCCAGTTGATGTCGTGTTACCATCTTGTCTGAGCACCTTCACAGCTACCTCCCGGCTTTAGGCTGACAGCCGCAGTCGCCTCGGCTCATTCATATTGCCACTGGCTGCACTGCGGCATTTTCTACCACCTCTCGGCTCATGCGGGCCTTCCCGCCTGGGTTTTTTCGCCACCCCGGCCGATTCCTGGAATGCGGGCTGGCCGCTGCCGCCCGGATTATTCCCGCAATGCCCTTGGAGCAGGGGGGCCCCATTCCCCCAACCACAGATGGACACTGCTCAGGAGCCCTCCAGGTCCGTGTCCACCTTTCTATTGTGGTTAAGGCCGGCGCTCTCCAGTCCCTTCGGCCTGCGCCACCTTCAGGGCTTGTCCTCAACTGTCCTCCAGGGAGTCAGTTACTCCATCTCGGGCTGACCAGACTGACACCCCAGGCCTTTTGGCTTATGCCTTTCTTAAGCCTGCCCCCCTTGGGGGCGGGCTTCTCAAGCGCAGCTCACTCTCCTGAATTCTAAGCTCCCAGTTGTGGAGACTCCCTGAAAGCAGCCTAGCTCCATACAGCCTGCACCCCTTGGGGGCAGGTTTTTCAGAGCTCAGCCCAGTCTCTGAGCCCTTCGTGTCTTCAGCAGCATTGTAATGGACCCCTGCTCCCTTGGCAACCCTAGGAAGATCATTAATTCACTCCTCCAACTTGGTTGGAGTCGCCTAGGGTAGCTCCACCGGACCGTAGTTCCCAAGCCACCCCTGCAGGCTCCTGGACTGACCTTGACTTGCCTTCACAAGCCCAGGCTCCAGGAGGAACCATACCGTACCGGGATGACCTGCTTGACCCTCCAGGAGTTCCCGCAGGCTCCCTGAAGGAGATTCCCTCAGGCCCACGCCCCTTGCAGGGCTTGGTCCCCTCCAGACTGGTCTGGTTGTCCCTCTCGAGGACTCCTGCAGACCCTCTACAGGAGGCCTTCGACCTACTCTGGCCCCCTTCTCCTGGAGAGGCTGGGCTGCTGTCACGGTGGTCTGCTTAACCCTCTCTCAGGTTTTTTCTGCAGACTCTCTGAAGGAAGCCTTTTACCTCAGGAGAGTCGACCTGCCAGGGTGCGCCTATCACGTCTTCTCCGACGCCCTGCAGGCCCCCTGAGTCTCCTGGCCCTCTTCCAGTCTGGAGACTGTGGGCCCCAACTTTGGGTCCTCCACCGATGTGTGACTCACAGTAAGTACAAGGGGGGTGCAGCCTCCTCCCCCTTCTTCACCTGGCCCCGACCCCACTGTATGCCCGAGTTCAGGGACTGGTGGGGGTGCAGGCCCTGCGGTAAGCTCTTGCGGCTTCTACCAAGGCGGTCCTCTCAGCCTTCAGACTGTTCGCCCCTGGGTAGCCGCCAATAAGCCTTACTCCTACAAAGCAGGCTCCCAGGCTCCAGCACCTGGCTCGTTGAGCTTCGGATGTTCCAGAGGACCCGGCTCATGTACTTCGGCACCCCTGGTTTCTCCCTGGCTCCGGAACAACTGCGGACCATTACTCCTCCCCCTCAGGAGTGGGATTTTTGTTTAGGTCTGGCCCCTTCCTGCCCCCGGGAGAGGCTTTGCCTGCTTGACCTCTCTCAAGGCCATCCACGAATGGCATGGCTGTATTTTTCTCTTTCACAGTCCTTCTCCGGGAGGTCATGCATCATGCCATGGCTGCCTGCTTGGCCCTTTCTGAGGATTCCCGCAGGCTCTCTGAAGGAGGTTTGGTTCCTCATCAGGCCATGGCCCCAGAGGGGCCCCGATGCTACCTGGGTTACCTACTTGGCCTCCTTGGATGATTCCCACAATCTCCCTGAAGGAGGCTTTTCACCTCACCAGGCCACGCACCCAGAGGGGTCGGTCCGCTGCAAGGGTCCCTGCTTGGCCCTCTTGGAGGATTCCTGCGGACTCCCCGAAAGAGGTTTTTTGCACCTCATCAGGCCATGTCCCTGGACGGGCTGGGCCACTACCAGGATTGTTCTGCCTGACCCTCTCTGAGGATTCCCGCAGACTCCCTGAAAGAGGCGAATGCCTCAGACCTACACCCCTGGATGTCTATCCCAGGGTGCGCCACTCACACCTCTCTGAGGCTCTACAGGCCCACTGAGGCTCCATCCCATTGCCTGACAGGAGAACGTAGTCCTTCTCCAACTCCAGGACACCTGCCTTCCTTGGCTCGCAGTGAGTACAAGGGGAGGTCTTTTGGGCCCTCCTCCCCTTCTAGTCCGGCACTGTCTTTACTGTACGCCTAGCTTCAGCTTATTGGGGCCTCTACCACCCTGGTAATGCCTGCCTCTTATGCTCCCTATCTCCGGGGTTGTCTGCGTGGCTCTCTCTGAGGATTCCTGCAGACTACCTGGAGGAGATAGCCCTCTCCAACCTTCCCCAGATTGGATTGGTCCCTTCCAGGATGCTCCTGGCAATGAGTCCCTTCCAGTCTTATCTTGGCCCTCGGTAGGCTTCCACGGGTTTTCAATTGTTGGCAGCCTTTCCTTGCCTCCGCCCGGGATGATCATAGGCTCCATTTCCTGGTTCGTATGGATGACTCATCTCCCACGAGGGTCGCAGTAGGTTCAAAGGAAAGCCCCCCCCCTTGGGCCTTCCTCCCCATTTTTCTCTTGCCCTCGTCTGGAGCTTTCAGCACTGAGAGCTTTTCACCTGATGTGGTAGGGTACGCACTACCTGACCTGTCCGTCCTGGACTGCCCAGAAGGAGGTATCAACCTCAACTGACCCAGTTCCCCCCGGAGGGGTTGTGTTCCTCCAGGAGCTGCCTGCCAGGCCCTCTCGTGGACTGCCCGCAGGCCCCCTGATGTTGAAGTCCTGTCCGCCTACACTGTGGGGGAGGTGATCATAGGACTCAACCCCCGATCCAGGAGGCTAACTTCAGCCTCAGTAAGTAGGAGAGGAGGCTCCCCCTGGGACTGTCCTCCCCTCTTTTTCCCCTGCCCTTCCGCTCCCGGCAGTGGTCCTTGGGCTCAGTGGTATCCTCCTGAGGCCCCCTGAGTTGGTGGTATCAGTAACTAATAAATAATTACCTTTACCTAGGGTGATCGGGGTGCCCTGTCCATCCTCCACTAGAGTTGCCAGCACACCTCATGTACCTTCAGTGTGTGACCAGGGGGCTGCCCCTGGGGAATCCAGTCTGAACTTCCCGGACTTCACAGTCTACTCGGTGGGCAGCTCAGAAGCTTCTGAGGCACCTCATGGCCGCTACTGTTGTCGTACGACGTAGTCTGGACTACGCACCGGGGGCGTAGTTCTAGGTCCACGTCAGGCCGGCACTTAGGAAAACAGGAAGGTTCTTCCGACCAATCCCTAGCCTCATCGACCGACCAGCTTAGCCTCCGGGGCTAGAGCCTCTTCCTTTCCTTGGAGAAGTTGCAGTGTTGATCCAACGTTCTTCAACGTACCTATAAGATCAGAGGACACCAGTAGCTCCCTTGATCTCACCACCATCCTCGTCCCTGGCGCTTCCCGCTCCCAGCTGATTTTCCCATGCCCCTCCCCTGATGCCACGGGCCCTGGGCCAACTGGTAGAAGAGCCTCCTCTCTTCCTCCCTATCCATCCACTCCTGAGGGAGGTTCAGCCTCCTTGAGGGGTCATCTCTCCCTCTCTCCGGAGGGACGGGCCAAGTTCTGCTCCTTGCCCTCCATGGTTCAGCCCGAGTCCAGATTGAGTGTCAGCTTCTAGATATTGGGCGGTACGACTAACGTTCAATATCTGGAGCAGTGTCTTAGGGTTCTCCACTTTCTCCTTTCTACAGTCTATATCCGTATGCAGGTCGTCTTGCTTCCTGGAGCAAGGAGGGACCAATACAAGTATCTACAACAACAAATATGCTTGTCCTTCTCTTGGCTATCGACCAGGTTCGCAGCCATTTAAGCGGAGTAGCTCCCGACTGTAGGGAACATAGGACAGACAGGCTGCGTACGTCTCAGGGTCGCCCCTGAGACGCTGGCCTTCCAAGGTTTTCTCTCACAGCTTCTCTCCCAGGTCGTCGCCAATCATTGGCAGAAAGGTCTGAACTCCTTCTCTTGCCTATTCGAGCCTCGCTGCCCATGATTCTCACTCCACCTGCTGCTGGCTATGCTTCGCCCCCCCCACCAGGCTCGCTCCCAGCTGGTGTCCTGAAAGTTGCAAACTGCAGGCTTCTTTTCAAGGCTCTGCTCCCGTCATCCCACCCTTCTGGTCCCAGTAGGGCCGCAACCATGCAGGTCTGCAAGTTCATGTGGGATTCTCTTGCCAGGGAACCTGATGGAGTGACGTTATCAAGGTTCCTCAACTCCTGGAATGCCTCCAGTCTGGCTCGGAAAGGGGGATTACCTCCTACCCATTCCGCAGATCTCCACTTCCTTGCCCTTGCTCCCTAGGTGGCCAAGGTCTCTCCCTCATCCTTGACCTCGAACACTGATCTCGCGTTCCACCTTCCAGGGCTAGACCAGTGACCTTCATGCTATGGGGGTCCTGGCCCCTATACCAGAGGTCCCTCCCTCATCGTTTTACATGACCTGTCCTCCGCCAGGGCAACCATGCAGGTCACGACCTTATTCCAGATTATAGGGCGGATAGGTTTGCCAATTGGGGTCCTGACTTCGGTCGTCTGGACCTTGGCTCTGCTCTCCCCTCCAGTCAGACTTTCCCCCCTAAGTACTGCTGGGGTATTATCCCATTAGCCACTGAGCCCAGCACAGAGGTATCCATGGGAGAATGGGAAGGTTGGTACCTACCGTGAACTTCCATTCTCTGTGGACTCCGTCCTGGGCTCGGTGCCCCACCCATTCTTCCTCCAGGGAGATTTCTTGGCTATGGTCTTCCTCTTGGAGGTTCCTCTGCCTGAAATAACTCAGGTGTTCTTTTTACAGTGTCTCTCTCCAGTCTCCTGCACTCTGTTAGGACTGCCTATTCCAGATTGGACGCTATCATGCATTGGGGTGGCACCACGACTTCCGTTACAGTCAGGTCCAGTGACTTTTGCTCATGGCTGGTGTATCCTGGGGCTTCTTCCGGTGCTACACCCCCTAAGAGTCTGTCTTGCCTAATGAAGAGGTGTAGCCCATTAGCCACCCAAGCCCAGCACGGAGTCCACAGAGAATGGAGGTTCACGGTAGGTACCAACCTTCCCATTTTCACTGCTTTGAATTACTTACGAAGTAATACAATCAGGATAAAAGTTGAGTAAATAAATAATGACGCAAATTTTATGCCAGCATATTTTTCTGCTGTCTCAATACTAGCACATGGTACTTTGATGTATCCTAAGACTGTGGTATAATTATGCTGCAAATAGGCACCAAGAGACTTTATGTCTTCATATGCCATCAGAATAATTCTCCCCTCCCCTTTCCATTGCAACATCTATGAGTAATATGCACTATTCAGGAATATACACTATGTTGTGTTCCACACCTGTAACACACGGATCAGACCCATTCTTAAAAGTATACAGTCTTTTACTGTCACACAAACAAAGAGAAAGTACTTCTTAAAGTAAAGCAGTCCTTCATGCTCACCAAAAGCCTCTGGCAAGCTGCCACAATCTTCTGGGCAAAATGCCAGCTCTGGAGATAACACATACTCACTAAATGTCCAAAGTCAGAAACAGAAATGCAAAGCCATTCCACTACTAGATATTCAAATTGAAGCAAACCATGATTACTTGACACTAAGACGAACCACGATATTTGCTGCTACAAAATCAACAAGTTGTTCTCTGCAAAGAGAGTGTTCCAAGCACACCCCTTTTAAGTCCTATGGGGTGTGGCCAGTTACCGGTCAGCTGTGGCTCAGCCTCCTCCCTCCCTTCGCTGCTGCTGCTGTCTCCTAATTAGCCTCCATGTTCTGGCATTAATCAAGGCTTCGTCCCCACTGCTATCGGAAGCTGAGGGCTCCAGATAACTAGTGGACGGTCCAGCCACAGGCACATTATCAGCAGCCGGTTCCTCCCCTCCATCCGACTCTCTCTCTGAGTCGGAATTGGCTGCCAGATCCGCAGCACGCTGCCGAACCATAACACACTACTGTGCAGAACTAGTAGTAAAAAAGGACTCGGCTCAAGGTCAAATTCAAATTTTAATAAATAATAAATAAATAATCAATCCTCCAGCACATACTGAGAGTAAACGATTTCATTTAGTAGCTTCACAATTACTAGGGATATTGTAGAGAAGAAATAATGTTGAAATGGGCCACTGGAATTAATGATGTCAAAATGCTTAATTCTGCTATACCATGTCAAATGCCTGTTTTGATTGTTTCGTTATGATCTGCAGTGCAAATTATATTTTAAATAAGAAAATTACATATATTTTAAAATAATTTAAACTATATTCTAATTCTGAAAAAAGCCATAGAAATAATAGCATTCAACATATACCAACAAAGCATTTTCCAAAAATATAAATTAATAAAAAAAAATTAAAAACGTAGCAAGTAGATTTGCACTTTTGTCATTTAAAATGTCAAAGATAAAACATGGTATTTCTGACTTTGAATCCTTCGCTTTGTGTATTTTTAGTCATTTATTTATTCAAATTCTATAGCCACCATCCTCAACCAAGTGACTCTGGCGGCTTACAATTCAAAACTTATAAAACAATGTAAATGATTTTAAAAACATGAAAATAATAAAAACATCTACAAAATAAATAAGTGTAAACAGCAGCCGCGATAATTAATCAACTGATAGCAAAGTCAAGTTATACATTTTCTATCTTGATATCATTTATATATTCTACAGTGTGTGTGTGTGTGTGTGTGTGTGTGTGTGTGTGTGTGTGTGTGTGTGTGTATATATATATATATATATATATACTCTTTTAATACTGACTTCTCATTATAGGACAATGCCAGACAGAGCTACATTGAACTAGTATCAAGTTTGGTTCCTGCAGAACCTTCTCCAGTTAATGAAATTCCCTCTGATAGCAAATCCATCTATGAGACACTTGAGGTTACTACTAAAGACAATATCACAAAGATCATGTTAAACCGGCCAAAGAGGAAAAATGCTATCAGTGTCAAGGTAAAGCTTGTAGATTTTGTAGTTTGGCAGCAAATAAAAACAGAGAAGGAAAGCAATTGTTTAAAAGACTATCTATGGATCATTTAAAATGAGTTCACAAAATGGCGCCATCTATATAGGATTACTAGTCACCTCAGATATCTGAGGAAAAGTTGCCCCAGTGCACTGTTAAGGTTCTTTCCCTGTCTTCTCTTTTCCACATCTGTTTCAGTTCTTTTTTCCCTCACCATTTTTCAAAATGAATCAGGTACACATGGACTTCGCTTTGTATTCACATGGGATCCACAAAATTTTACCAGGAATGCTACACATTTTCATTATGATAACTACTTATCCCCCCCTTTTTTACATTTAAACAATTATTTGAATTTTAAAAATGGAAAACTGCCAACCACAAAGAAGTCTGGAGATCCAAATAAGTCTTTAAGCTTTTTTCCCCAGAAAACAAAAAGCAATGAACAGACCGAGTCCAGTGCTTTGTTTGGAAGGGTATCTATCTGTCAACACGCTAGGAAATGTTTTTCAGATCGAAGTAGCTAATTGGAGTAGCAATCAGTATTTTTGGTGAGTCGGTTATTTGAAATCGTTGATTGATATAATAATCAGATATAATCAATAATATTATTCTCAAGTACTCTCTCAGCAGCCATTTAGTACAACCTCGCAAATGTTCTTAGAACTCCAAATGCTCAAAATAATTGGGTTTGTTTGTTTTTCTTTTGCTTACATTGCTCATTCATGTAGGCTCTAGGCAGCTAATAATATTTACATGCTACTAAACCTCTTTTATCCGTACTCTTTAACTGGGTGAAACTGCATCAAAGGGTAAGATTTTTTCTACCAAGGTACCACAAATGGGATAACTTACAGAATGACATGATCCTTCACTCTCAAGGAAATAAAATTTAGGAAGATTTGGGAAAGCTGTAAGTGCTTCACTTCTGTGGTCATCTATATCAGTGTTTTTCAACCTTTTTTGGGCAAAGGCACACTTGTTTCATGAAAAAAATCACGAGGCACCTACTCTGTGGG
>JANHFQ010003504.1:5228-15565 GCA_032468035.1 Aparallactus werneri
CACAGCCTTTCTAAATTGTCCATTCTATATAAGAGTTGGAATCAGCAATATTATATTTCTTGAATTAATAATGGGCAGATTATGAAGTGAAATATGAAAGGATAAGTATAACCAGACAAGCTGTCTTCTCTTATTCTTTTCCCTTATTGATCCTTTCTGTCTCATTCAAACTTGATAGCATGTAATTAAAAAAGAAAAACAAATGTCTGGTACTTATTGGCCAAATTGCAATAGCCTATTTTCATGGCATGAAAATTAGTTGCTCATTTGGGTGAACTATAAATATTAATATTTGAAAAATGATCAATTTATGACCTTTCAATTACATAAGACTAAATATTTTATTTATGGGTTTTGTCTACATATAAAATTCAACAAGTAATAGTAATCCAGTTAAAAGTTTAACCTCATTCAGTCTTCATTTCAATTAATGTTAAAAGTAATGCTAACATTGGAAATGACACCACTGTTTATAATTAATCCTTTCCAGAAAAAGCCATGTTTTGCCTGTCTTTGGAAGTGTGGATGCTATCTTTGTCTCAGAGAGAAAATTTTATTCAAAAGGAAGGGAAGACTATGTATGTGGTTTCATTAAAATGCTGATTTTTTTTCACTAGAAAGCAGTAATCAGACTAAAATAGTAGATTCATATCATTATAAGGACTCAAATTCTTTTTAGTATCCCAAACATTTAGAAATTAAATGAAAAATGAACTTAATCATTATTTAAGATATTCAAAAGGCAGCTACTGATTATACTATATTTTCCCACTACATACTGTATATGATTCCTTTAAGTTGTTAAGAATTTTATTTGGAGATAATTATATTTGTATTCAATTATCATTAGCACCAAACAATTTATCTCCCAAGGCCAAAAATGTTCCACTCCCTAATTTTGTACATGCCTTTTTTCTCCTACTTCCAGTTTACAGTAAATAACCAAAACTTAGTAGGCTTTGAGACAAATTATGTATCTAGCTTATGGTTTGGCATCATCTGCTACTCTTTCTTCATATACCATCCTTGATCAAAGGATGAGAAATGAAAAAAGAATAGTGGATGATGGCTATTTTTATGTATGCATTACACATACATAAAAACAGATATGCCTGAATTAAAGTAATGCTTTCCAAGCAGTTGTGTAATTGAAGACCAGTAAAGCCTGAAGGGAAACGGTGGCTCAGAAGGGACGCAGTGGCTCAGTGGCTAAGACTCTGAGATTGTCAATCAGAAAGGTCGGCAGTTCAGGGGTTCGAATCCCTAGCGCCGCATAACAGAGTGAGCTCCCGTTACTTGTCCTAGCTTCTGCCAACCTAGCAGTTCAAAAGCATGTAAAAATGCAAGTAGAAACATAGGGACGACCTGTGGGGGGAAGATAACAGCGTTCTGTGCTCCTTCGGCATTTAGTCATGCCGGCCACATGACCACAGAGACATCTTTGGATAGCGCTGGCTCTTCGGCTTTGAAACGTAGATAAGCACCGCCCCCTAGAGTCGGGAACAACTAGCACGTATGTGCGAGGGGAACCTTTACCTTTAAAGCCTGAATATTGAAATAATAAACCATTCAGGGATTAAAAAGCCATTGCTGTTCTCATTTTTGTTCACTTAGGCTCCAGCTGTTGTTTCTGACTTATTTGTATTACTTTTGATGTTCAGAAGTATGGTGTAAAATAAATACATGTGCGTGCTAGAGACAAGGATTTGGCCTGTTACACCATTTAAGCTATAATTGACATTTCAAAGGAATTGAACTCCAGCAGAAAGCCATTTGAAAGCAGTGACCTATTTCCCCCACCCCGAAGCAGCCAGTTTGTTTTCCAGGAATGAAGGGTTTCAAACAAATACTAATGAATATTGGCAGATTATGTCCCTGCTTGCAAATTCTGCTGCTGTTTTCTCTACCCACTTTTAACACACATTCTGAACAGTAGCTCTTCTTCTAGTTTTAGTTTGGCCTGATGGTGCTGTGTCTTCCACCCTAGAGCTGTGTCTTCACATCATAGAGTTGGAAAGAGCCTTTTGCACTTCGGTGTCAACACCCCACCTCCACCAGGAATCTGTGCAGGAATCTATACTAAAGCATGTCTCATAGATGACCATCTAGATTCCTTTTCAACACATCCAGTGAAAGAGAACTCATTATTTTTTTGGATTTTTGGTTCCATTGTTGAATTCTATTGAATTCTTCCTGGTGTTGGGAAGGGTTTTTGTTTTTAACACTCAATCAGAATCTGTCTTTCTGTCATTTGATTCCATTATTCCGTGTCCTGCAAACTGGAAGGGGGAAAAAATGTTGCAGGGCATTACCAATAACTCTCCCTGTCCAAAAATGCTAATTCTGGCTTCTCAACATTGAAAGCTTTCCTACCTTCACAAAAGATATATATGTTGCAAACTGTTCTTATAGCCAAAAATACATAAGTCCAACGTGCTACTTTGTCCAATTGTAACATTATAAGAGGCCCTAACTTAGAACTCACAAAACAGCTTGGATTTCTCATAGAGGGGAGCAAATATTCTATCAATTCTCCATTATAGTGCCTCCAGAAAATCTAAAGACCCAAGAATAGATGAAATTATGATTCCATTTGATGACACAGCAATCTTCATGTTCATAGATCCAAAACTAGTGAAAGAATCCATTACAGCTGTACTGCAAGAAGTGGGAAACAGGTGAAAAGGTTAGCGGTCTGCTAACTTTTAATAGAACTGATCCAACTGTGAAAAACATTTCTGCAGCTTGACAAGCTTATTTATTAAAGGTCTGTTGGGGCCTGACATATTTCTGTATCCTGCAGTGGCTTAATTTATGTAGAATGCAGTCTGTATGACAATTTGACTGAATTTGATTTGACGCCTACAAGCCTTTATGTTTTCTTTCCTCTAGGATGCTGATAATAACACATTGAGATAAAAGCAGAATTAAAAATCATGAACGATACTGTTTTGGGGGATGATTTGAGTTGAAGTTTAAATGTTGAAATGTGTGTGTACTGTATTACACAAAATATTTTCTGATTTTGGCTAGCCTTGATGTAATCAATAGGGAAGGTTTTAAAACAAAACATAAGGTTTTGACTGAGGGAAGCAGAAGAGACTTTGAAGGACTACAAATGATTAACCTAAATTTGTATCTGCTTCTAAATAATTTTGAACACTGTACATTTACATAGATTTGGTGTAGAATTTTTTGAACATTTATATTCATCTGTTCTCTGTGTAAAGCTATTGCCTGAAAATTTTGGTAAACATCTTTTAGGAATCGTTACTGTACTGTTTAAGAAATAATTTCAAGAGCCCAATGTATTCTATTTCGATTTTCAGAAAAAGGGGCAAAAGGATTCTATGCTGGCTGCCTTAGCTCACTGTACTTTTATAAAGGTTGGTGGATCTCTTCTTGTTCTGCCAACTTGACTAGATCTCAAGGCCAAGATGCAGGAGAGTGAAGAACAGTCCATATTATTCTTCTAGAATAGAAACAAGGACATGATTCTCTTGCTTGTTTGGACAGGTAAAATTTGAAGGTTGTGGAGTCATCCCCCCCCCCACTGATGTGTCAAATCTTGTGATATACAAAAGAATAAAGCAACATAAGGGAATGAAAGAAAGCACTTTTTTATTTAAAGAATTCTGCATTTGTTACATTAAACTGATTTATTATTTGTGTATTTACTGTATATAGGCTACGTCAATTGTAATTGAATTCTTTTGAATATCTGAATCAACTACATGTTGATTCAGGGCCATTGTAACTTTGAATGGTTGCAAACAGTTTTAAATCAAGGACTACCTATATTGTAAGCTATAGTAACAGAATTATGCAGGTCTGAAAGTACAGACTTCTGTGATTACTTTTAATTGCTTGATTCATTAACATTTCCTAAGTTTCTTTCTCTGAATATTAAGCAGCTGGGGGCTGCCACATCTCTTGTCTGATTGTGTCCTAGGCAGCATCTCTTGTTCTCCAAGGTTATCCACAAATTCCATTAACAAAAAGAAAGTAGGCGAACCCAATGTCCTTTTGAAAGTGCCAACTGTAGTTTGAGGAAGATGGCTATTCCTTTGTTTCCCAGAGCTCTAAACCCACCAGAGACCATTGTTTTATAGTCTCCTCACAGGAAGCAACTGTATGAGACAATCTCAAATCCTCTCCTGGTCTGGAGAGGAATCATGAAGAGCCGATTTACTTGCCAGCTCTTCATTCTGTTGCAGTCAGTAGCGCCACTCCTTCAGTTCCCCATGTCTTCACTGGAAATCTCCCTTGCCAGTTAAATTTCCATACAGTAAGTTTTCCTCTTGTGAAGCATTGAAAGGGGAGAAGAAACTGGAAAATACAGGCAGTTCTCAACTTGCAACAGTTCTCAACTTGCAACAATAATAGAGCCCGGAATTTCCTTCGTATGTTATGATGGTTGTAAGTCAAGGCACCCATGTGACTTTTTGTGGCAATTCTTAAGCAAACCCATTGTCTGCAATAAGTGGTTATTGCCAAAGCCCGGACAAAAACATTATAAATCTTGGTCATGTGAACGGGACTCTGCAAACGGCTATAAATGTGAGCCAGTTGCTGAGTGCCCCAAATGTGATCATGTGACCATGGGGGAAGAACCTTGTATCTAGGTTGTAAATACATTTTGGGGGTTCTGCCGTAATTTCTGACTGTTGCTTAATAAACAGTTGTAAGCTGAAGACTACTTGTAAGTTTTCAGTTGAATGGCATTATTCAAATCAAATTGAAACATAAGGAATTTGCAGTAGCCTTGGGCCTGGCTTATCATCTAATTCCACACCACCCTGTTGTAAATCTTACCAGAACATTCCCTTGGCAACCTATAAATCTGTCCTCAAGATGCCAATAAAGGATATCTTCCTTCCAGCATTTGGCTCCCTAAATTGTCCTTCCTTTTTACTTGTTTTTTTTTTCTGACTAAGGCAATTGTTTCCTTTGGAGATAGTAGACAGCAGAATGATAGGAGGTAACCTGAGATTTATTAGTTTGTTACTTATGTATATTTATCCATGCACCATACCCCCCTTTTCTGAAATGTATAAATATCAGTGCATCTCTTTGGCTTAGGAGGCAGCTCTGAGGTTTAGAGGGACAGTTCTCACTATCCTTTTAGTGAGGTCTCCTCTAACCCTGTACTATTTGTATAATAAAGCTCTGCAGTGAGCCTTGATTATTTGCTTTGTGACCTATGTTTTGATTCCCCAGAAAAAGTGGTGATTTATTCCATATTGGTATAGCTGAGGATCCAAAATTAGGTCCTTTATGGCGAAATGGACCAATCTGCATCTTGCAGCTAACAGTGGGAACATATGTGTTGGAGGCAGAGCTCTGCCTGAATGTAGGAGATGCTTCTCCTGGCAATAGAGACAAATATGTGGAGGATTACAGTCTGCCAAATCCTAAAGTCTAGACAGGCAACATGTGAGAAATGGGGAGATTAGATTGCTGAATTAAATAGCTAAGAAAACATTAACTTTCTTTGTTCTATTTCTTACTGATTCTGCTGGACATGTTTTCTGCTGTAACAAGTGCTAGTTCTACTGAAGCATTAAGTGGGCATTTAAACGTACTTTTGCTTTTCACTAGATAATCCATGACCTATTGGGTCATTGTTTCAGAGACATTTCCTTACCTAAACAGAGAAAAATAATTTCTGCAGGCAGGCAGGCAAAAAAAAAATTCAGTAGCAGTGGGAGCAACGTTCAACTTCCTGTTGGCTTCCCCACTGAATTTCCTTGAGGGAAGCTGGAAGTGAACTTGGAAATCTTCCTTCCTTCTTTCTCCCCACCCACCCAACCCATGAGTCAAACATTTTAGTCATCCTTTCAAAGATGCTTACTAACTGGATTCCTCCATGCCTTCAACAGTAACACAGCTTCTGATGTACAGCCTTTACTGGAAAAATTGGGATACATTCAGAGATGTGTCTGTCTTGAAAATAACTCATGTATCGCATAGTCAAACATCAGCACTGGAAATGTTTTATGACATTTTGCATTATGTCATAAAGTGCTTTATAATATGAAATAAAATGTTTTATAAAATTTGACAAATTTCAATTCCACAGGAGTCATGGGTTCCAGATTTTGAACCCATTTTGAAAGTTAGCCCATTTGAAGTACCTCGGTTGAAATGTTTTACCCCATGGTGCACCCTTTCACACAGTTAAATAGTACAGGAATCAAGAGTTATCAGTAGTATATAGTTGTACATAATGATCTACTAAGCACAGTTAGCAAAAATAACTCTTGATTATCTTTACTAATTTTGTGAAAAACAAACTGTATATGGCTTATTTGGAATCCTGAAAAAGTGTGTGTGTGTGTGTGTGCGTGCGCACACACACACACACATGCATACATGTGGATGGAGATACAGTAGGTGATATTTTAAATTGCCCTGTAGGAGGTATGGTCATTGTATTTACTTAGTTTGTGTGAAATCTAGTTTGATATCCTCGGTTAAATGAACTTTGATAGTAATGGGAGAGGAGGGAGAATCCTGACAAGGATAGTAAACTGTTATTTCTAGAATATAAATTTGACTACGGGTAGCCCTCATTAAGTGACCATTTGCAGTTATAATGGTGATGAAATGGTAACTCTGCAATTAGTCTTCACATTAACAACCTAGGCAGGCCTTCATAGCAAAGGAAAGCTGAAAAAAAATCATAAGCAGTCACAGTTTCACTTAGTGACTGCCCCACTTAAGTGAGTTGCTGGTCCCAGTTGTGGTCAAGGACTACCTGTAATTACTTTTGAGACCTCAGGCCTATTGCAGCTGTATAAATAACAGATGTCGACAGGCCAGTTTTTAAAAGAACCTTGCTTAAAAGGACAGTTGTAATTTTACTTATTAAACTTTCCCATCACAGGACTTCTACTGAATAGGTAAACCTCACTAAACGGTATGTCTTTTCTGTGTAGGCTGCGAGGATATTATTGCCGAGAGCATCTCACTGGAAACCTTAATTGCCGTTCTCAAGTGGAGCTCCCAGCCTTATGGCTCCAAGTGGGTACACCGCCAAGCCCTGCATTTCCTCTGTGAGGAGTTTTCCCAAGTCATGACTTCCGATGTCTTTTATGAACTTTGCAAAGACCACTTGCAAACTGCTATCCAGTCAGACTACTTACAGGTAATTGTTTCTTCTCATTCAATTATTTTTTTATTAAGTGCTGAATCAGGCTTTCTTACTAACGATATGGAACAGAAATATGTGGATCCTAAAACTTTGACCCCAGGAGAAAAACAGAAGAAGAATCAAAACCTGGCTTGAATTAATCTGTGCAGAACGGGTTCTTCCTCTTCCCTTATTCTGGCATTTATACACACAAGTTGCTCACCGAGGTAGTGATTAAGGAAAGCATTCTCCTTTCCTGGCATATAACCCAGCCCAAACTGACGGTATAAACTGTTGCTTGAAAGCCTAATAATAGCCTACAAGCAGTTGCAAATTATTTTAAGTGAAACTCTTTTAGGCTTAATTTTTGTCTTGCCTTTTCAGAGGTTTATAAAAATTATATAGTAGTCTCATACTAACAACATTTATTTATTTATTGCAAGAAAATGGGAAATCCAGGCTTCTCATTGAAATACACTTTTCTCGTTGGATAGATACTAAATCTTGATTTTGATTACCGGTACTTTTCATTCTTTCACACTCCTGTTCTAGTTTAGTAAATAAAAAAAACTATCGATTGTTGTTACCTAGTTCAAAAAAGCCTCTCATTTGAATTGCATATTGAAATACGTCTTTGTATGCTTTTTTTTGCTCTGATTACATAGCATGAAATTTGAAAACTTTTATACTTGTCTTATTTTTCAGTCCCTTCAGCTTCAGAATAGTTAAAACAAAGTTCTTTTAAAAATCAGAATGTCAGTCATATTCCTTTACATGGTATTAAATATCAACTAGGGGCCTATGTTTAGCTGTAATTTTCTGTCCCCTGGCTTCTTTTCGCATATCAAGAATACTTCGGAAAGAAAGTGGTTTGGGATTATATTTATTTTGTTTCATTTAAATATTTCTAAGCATATAATATGCTTAGAGAAGGACCAACATGTTAACTCATGATTGCTTGGAGTTAATGAGAGAATTTCTTGCTTAAACATCCACAAATCCGTTTGGCAGAGAGGAGATGTGGGCAGTGGCGTCTGCAGGATCTGTGTCAGCCCTTCCAAATAAACCAGACAGGAAATGTGACTGGATGAGCTAATTTTACTTTATTGTTAGGCTCCATTGACAGAATCTTGCATGTTTGAAGGTACAAACTTCCCACCACTAGTTTTAACCACCTGATCAATTAAGGCGAGACTGTTAAACCACTGGGAGCTCCTGTCTGTCTTGGCTAGTTGTTTCCTAGGCAGCATCTCTTCCCCTTGTTCTCCAAGGTCATCCACATATAATATTACAAGGTTATACTTGTGACTATGCAATCAAAAGCCCTTGCCCTTAGTACAAACATATTAAAAGTGGGGGGGAGGGGTGGAGTTAATTCATACAGTTGTAATTGCCATCTTTGATTTTTTATTTTTACTTTGGACACCATGATCTGGTATCCTATTGATATCATCATCATCATTATCATCATTAATGTATTTATACTTACATGCTGTCTTACACCAGCATTTCTGCCACTTCTTAGTGATTCTTCAATGCACTTTTTAGTTCTTATGCAATGCAATGCAAGAAGCAGAATTTGATTTCAAGAATGGGGATGTTACAGCTTTCTCTCTTTTTTATATTTCACTCATCAAACTACTTTGAGTGCTTAAAAAGAATTAAAAATGCTAGCATTGTACAGAACAAAATAAAAGAAGATGCATCCCCCTCCCAAAAAAACTCCATTGCAACAGCAGCAAACAAAGTCTAGATTTTATTTTATTTTATTTATTTTATTTATATTTATATCCCGCCCCTCTCCGAAGACTCGAGGCGGCTTACAGGGTACATAAAACAACAATATGATATAAATAATTAAAAATAGATTAAACCAATCCCTGTATTAAAATTAATAAAAATTTACAATTTAAATTTAAGATTAAAATTTAAAAATTTAAAAAACCCAAATTTAAAATTTAAAAAATCATGATATCCTTTTTAATCATCAAACCCATAAACCACCAATTTGAGGAGGAGCCAAGATGGTAACAAACTAGCAGCTCCTGAAATAAGCTCCCACCCTCTCACCTCTCTGATTCAGTCCTATGGCCTAAATATGTAACCCAGAGCCTAGGACAGCTCCAGTAATGATATTGGGATGTGCGTGTCCATAAATCCAATACAGCAGCGATAGAGATGAAGATTGACTTCTCTTTCCCCAGTCACTAAAAATGTGAGCATCAGAACTATAGCTTCAGGATCCTCTTCGCCCCCAAAGATTATGACAACACAGAAGCCAGTAATAAGACAGGTCCCCGGCAGTGGTGATTCAAAAATTTCCGCTACCTACTCTGTGGGCGTAGCTTGGTGGGTGTGGCTATGCGGTCGGCCAAACAGAGTTGGTATTTGCTGGAGTCAGCCAATCAGAGGTGGTATTTTCCGGTTCTCAAAATTATCGCTACCGGTTCTCGGGAACCTGTTGGAATTGGCTGAATATCACCTCTGGTCCCCTGCCTGATCATCCAAAACTTCAGCCCAAGTTACTTCTCGGAGAAGAATGGTAATGGAGGTAACTTTCTGGAATAAGTCTCCTGCCTCATTCCATGAGGTCTGCCTTTTGTCTGCAGGAAACTTGCTCTTCGTTCTTCAATGGCTAAGTGACATTTCAGTCAAGGTGAACTGAAGCTTACAACAAGCCCAAACATCTCTAATGGTGTGTGTGTGTTAAAATGTTAGCAGAAGCAGCCTTTCCCACGTCAATAGTGTACCCAGAAGCAGCCAATCACCACCAAAGTAGAACAATGGATTTAAGAGGTTTTCACTACGTACCCAATTCAAGAAATATGTTAAGCGCATATTCCTGGATTTAAAACAATCGCCTCTGCCCACCAGACTCAAAAATGAATGATAGACATTCTTGTGGCAGAGTTAGCACACCCAAACTGTCAAAATCCCTAAGGATGAGTTAGTTCGTGGCCTCATAACTAGGAAAGTGACAAATGATTGTGACTCTGCAGGTAGTAACCATAAAAATGTACAGCTAAAAGGTAGTAAATCTGCCAGATTTGCCAAAACTAAGGTGGCTAAATATTCTATTCTATTCTATTCTATTCTATTCTATTCTATTCTATTCTATTCTATTCTTTGGACTTATATGCCACCCCTCTCCCGAAGGACTCGGGGCGGCGTACAACAATATAAAAACAGACAATAAAAAAGT
>JANHFQ010003504.1:80388-91902 GCA_032468035.1 Aparallactus werneri
TGGCAAGTTTGGGGCAGATTGGTTCAGCCCTGGAGGAGCCTATAGCGGACATACAAAGATACAAACAAACAAACACACAAAGGAGGGCTCTGTTTTATATATATAGATTTTTAACAGATTTGCATAATCTTCCCACCTCAAAGTGATGAAAAATAATTATTCCACCCATTTTTGCAGTTGCAATCAGAGAGGAGTTCTGATGGCTTAGTTGCCATTAGTTGGCTCATTAGACAGCTATATTTTAAGTCACCTTCAGGCTCACACGGAAGGTTGAAAAAGGAAACGGCTGCTTTAAAGAAGTTCTGCAGTTCCACGCATTATGAAGTATCTTGTCTCAATGGTTTCTTCCATGAGAGTAAATTCCCCAGTCAGTAAAATCTGCTAAGTGCTGTCCAGGGTACTGAAGTTCCTTGTTTGGTGAAGCCTGGAGCTCTCTTAGTCATTGTTATTAGACTCTTACCCTGTTTTTTTATATTTTGATCAACTCAAGGCAGTGAGCTTACCTAAATTTCCTGTTTCCTATTTTCCCCACAACAACCTTATGGGTTCAGTTGAGAGAGTGACTGGCTCAAAATCACCCAGGCTGCATTTCATGTCTAAGGTGGGATTAGAACTCACCATCTCCTGGTGACTGGCCCAAAGTCATGCAACTGGCTTTCATATCTAAGGTGGGACTAGAACTCACAGTCTCCTGGTGATTGGCTCAAAGTCATCCAGCCAGCTTTCATGCCTAAAGAAGTACTAGAATTCACAGTCTCCTGGTTTATAGGCTAACAATCACTACATAAAACTAGCTTCCATTTAATATGGTATGGGAGCACACAAAGTTTCAGGTTCTCTATCTTCTGGTGTTTGGCCCATAGTCATCCAACTGGCTTTCGTGCCTAAGGTGAGACTAGAACTCACAGTCTCCTGGTGATTGGCCCAAAGTCACCCTGCTGGCGTTCATGCCTAAGGCGAGACTAGAACTCACAGTCTCCTGGTGATAAGCCCAAAGTCATCCTGCTGGCTTTCATGCCTAAGGCGAGACTAGAGCTCACAGTCTCCTAGTGATTGGCCCAAAGTCACCCAGCTGGGTTTCATGGCTAAGGTGGGACTAGAACTCTCAGTCTCCTGGTGATTGGCACAAATTCACCCAGCGGGCTTTCATGGCTAAGGTGGAACTAGAACTCTCAGTCTCCTGGTGATTGTCTCAGTCTCCCAGCTAGTTTTCATGGCTAAGGAGAAGACTAGAATTCCCCACGTTTGGCCCAAAGTCACCCAATCCGCTTAAGGCAGGACTTGAACTCATGGTCTCCTGCTTTCTACCTGCTGCTTAATGTTACACCAAACTGGTTCTCAATTGGTATACAAATTAAGCAAGATAATAAAAAAACGAGAGACAGTCAAACAGGAAGAGAAAGAAATGTCAAAAAAAGAGGAAAAAAGAAGAAAGAAACGAGGAAGAGAAGAAATGGATATCTTCATCGTGACTTTGGTCTGACTCGATTTACGGTTTACTTAAGCACCATCCCCAATTGATATTCAATATCGGTAGCGATATTGATAGTGAGAAATTACTGTTTACTTAAACAGCATATATGATTGATATAGCCCTTAGCAGGGAAAAATGCTAATTAATCTGCTAAAAAGCAACATTTGTCTTAGAGGCTGAAGATTTGGAAGGAGGGGAAAAATAGGTTAGCTAAAGTTGAAGAGGTCTGCAGTAATGAACATAAGTGAAAATTGGCTAAAATATATCAGCATGGCAAAGGAATAAGAAACGAATGGGTTTTTTTTTTTCAAAAAGAGAGTTGAAAAGAATGGGAATGAAAGGTAAAGGGTTCCCCTGTCCAGTCATGTCCAACTCCATGGTATGTATTGTGGCCCAGAGTAGTCAGACTCCCCCAACCTTCATCACCAACTTGGAATCAAACACAGTTCTCCACAAACACAGCACTTTAATCATGAAAGCCAGCCAAACTCCAAAATTTCCCCAGACACGAATTGCTTTCCCTGAAAATCAACGTTGTCTTCCACAGTCTATCAGCCCAGCCACACCCCTTTTCAGTCCTCAGGGGTGTGGCTCATCACTGGCCAGCTGTAGCTTGGCTCATCCTTCTGCCTCGTTCCAGTTGCCTCTTTAAATGCCTCCTATTTCTGGCGTCCAGCACGGCCTCCTCCCCCTCACTGCTCTCGTCCAATAAGATCTGCTGGCAGCCCGTGGGGGGGGGGAGCCTCTGGCATATTGTCAGCAGCCTCTGGCATACTATCAGCAGCAGAGCCCTCCTCCTCCTCTGAGTCCACTCTGACATCTGGGTCTGACTCTGCTGCCAGATCTGTCACACGCTGCTGCTGAATCACAACAGGTAGTCTTTTGTAACCCTTCCATCTCTTTATTGTTGTCCTTCATTGTCTAAGTCATCCTGGTTGGGATCAGCATGCAGGGTCATCTGTTCCTTTCTAAGTGTCTTTGCATCATTTGGTGTCTTCCCATATTGATCCCAGACACTGTCACCGGCAAAGGAATTGACAGCTTGCTTGTAATTTTCCAGCATGTCAAACACAGAAAAATGCCTTTTGTCATGGAGCTGTTCTAAAAACATGGACTTTCATTATAAGCATTCAGCAATACTGAGTTTCTTTTCTCTCACTGAGCACATCTGATCGATTAAGGGGCCCATCAGCAATGTCAACATTAAGAAATTAAATTAAGAAAAGAAGGACAGAACTGCAAAAACAGAAATGTTAGAAGACAGAACCAGAATGTTGGAACTGCCACACTAACAATAATCATGAGGGCAACCACTTGAATTTGTGCTGCTCATAATTATTTAATTCAACTGGGCAATGTGGGAGAAGCAAATGTTTTGCACTGCAGTTCTCCAGCTCAAACGAGTGCTCCAGTGGGAAATAATCCTCGTTCTCATCATGGCTTACCTCCAGAAATTGTGGGTGCTCCATTACTGGAGGTGTTAAGAAGAGATTGGACAGCCATTTGTCCAGAATTGTATAGGGCCTCTTGTCTGAGCAGGGGATTGGACTAGAAGACCTCCAATTCTGTATTCTTTTATCCTGATCTTAGTCTTTATGATATATTTCTTGAGGGCAGGTATTCGATTTATCATAGCTATAAGAAGTACACTAAGCTGGGTGGCAAGCAATATAATTGATTTGTGTTGTTCTAAAGATAGATACAGCAGTCTATTCAGTTCCAAATTAACCTGCAGGGCTGAATTTTCTCTTCATCCTATGCCATAGAAAACCTAATTAAGATTAACCTCAGCCATATTTAGCTCACTATGAGAATACAACTGTTAGCTCCTTCCCTGACCAGGTTAAACAGATGCATAGGTGTCATGGCCAAACAGTGATGGCACGCATGACATTGTTGTGTCAACATTGCAAATGTTGCATGATGTCCTTTGCATGATGATATCATGGCTCACATATTTATATATTTTTATATTTTATATTTTAATAATATTTATAGGCCACCCAACTCCTCTCGGACTCAGGGCGGCTTACAACAAAAATCACAATATATACAATTAAAATAATAGTTAATAATAAAATAATAAAACAATAAAACAATAAAAACAATAAAACATTTCTCTGGATGGAATCATTTGCCCCAGGCTTGCTGGCACAACCATGTTTTAGTGGCCCGGTGAAAGGTCAGCAGGTCAGGGATGATCCGAATCCCTGGGGATAGCTGGTTCCAAAGGGTCAGTGCCGCTATAGAGAAGGCTCTGCCACATTTTCCCACCAGCCAACACTGTTTAGCTGATGGAACCTGTAGGGGTCCAATTCTGTGGGATCTAATAGGATGCTGGGAGGCAAATGGTCATAGGATGCGGTCCTGAAAGTAACCCGGTCCTGAGCCATGTAGGGCTTTAAAGGTTATAACCAGCACCTTGAATTGCACCTGGAGGCCTACAGGGAGCCAGTGCAGCTCATGCAGGAGAGGTGTTACATCACCTAGAATACTGCGTTCAATTTTGGGCAAAACACTTTAAGAAGATTGAAATTAATCTGAATAGATTAAGCTCAGTAGGAAAGTTCGCAGAAACTATGTGTGTGTAGCTTTAAGAAGAGAAGTTTGAGGGAGTTTGTTACAGAAGTAGTCTACCTGAAGAAAAAATTACATGAAAGGTCCAAACTCCTCCTTTGTCATCCCAGTACAGTGGACTAATAATCTATAGGAAGGCAGGAATTTTAACTTTGTTAAAATTTGTTAGAAAATACTTCTTAATAAAGGAATTGAATAGTGGGACCAATTACTGTAATAAATAATCTTTTATTCATAGGAGATACTGAAACAGAATCTCTGTGTGCTTTAATCTGAACTCCATTTTTTTTTTTGTAAGTACAGTATTTAGTTTAGATAGCCTCAGTGCCCTTAGATTCCTCTTCTAAAAATACCTATTAAAGCATGGAGTTACCGTGATAACAAAATAGAATTTAGTTTCCCTACATCCTTATTTTCCTTTAATAAACCTTTACCAACCAGTTATACTACCAGATTTTCTGCTTTTGATTTATTAAATAATATTAATATTAGTGTGATATTTTGCAATATCTTGTTTTTTTCTCTTTAGTTATGCTATAGATCAGCATTTCTCAGCCTTAGACAACTTTAAGATGTGTGAACTTCAACTTCCATAGTTCCTCAGTCAGCATGCTGGCTAGAGAATTCTGGGAGTTGAAGTCCATACATTTTAAAGTTGTCAAGATTGAAAAACAGTTTGATAATTTCACAATTGCTGTATAAGTGATTTTTTAAAATTCCCTGTTTGAACTTTCTGGTTTTGGGAAAAAGTCCTTTTTTCTAATTGCTTCCTCGGCACTGGTTGTGGTAGTATCTAAGACTTGGTAAAATGTAACTATACTGAACTTCCCTGTTAATATTCCACTTACATATAGATTTAAATTTGGCAGCACTCACTAGATCAGTGCTTTTGGGTTTGGCATGTCAAAAATCCAGAAAATACCAAACTTGACTTTGGTAGTGTCTCTTTCTCTCTCACACACCACACACCCATATGCATCCTCTGAACAGAAGAAAAACAATTCTTGATATTCCTGCTTTCCATGCCACCCTGAACAGCATCACTTGGTAAAGCCAAGGTTAGGACTGAGTCTTGACTTTCACCCTAGTATCACCACTACCACTGAAAAAGGCCACTTTTTCAGTGGTCGTGGTGCTATATCCCAAGGCATGATTGTCCAATGGCCCATTGTAGCCCAGGATCTGGGCACAATGCTTGTGTTCAGGTGGTATCCTCTTTCTGTTGACAGACTCCTGTGATCTACCCAGGGCTCTGCCCCAGGTTGCACAAGACCTTTGTTCTTGAAGCAGCTTCGGAGAATGCTTTTCCATGACCTCTGCAGCCTCCAAATCCCATTGAAAAGCAGGCCCTGTTCTCTGATTTTCTGAAACTCCAGAGGCCAGGAGAAAGCACACCCCTCTTGTGTGACTTCCAGAAGGTCCAGAGACTACACAAGAACAAACCATTTGTCTGCAAATCACACAGGAATGGGGCGTGATTTCGATAATAGCTATATAGCAAAAAATAGTTGAGAATAATAGAACATAAAATGTACGTTTAAAGCAGAAAGTGAAAGAAAAGGGATTTTCTGTCTTTTTTATAATATTTGAGCAATGGGAAGCCAATATTCATTCATTATTGCATATTTTCTAAATAGAAGCAACAACATAATTGGAATGCAAGATGGCATCTGTATATGTAGGGAAGCTAATTCTTTTGTTATCTGTAAATCTTCTCCTAAAATGCTTACCTAAGCTGTTCTTTTTCCATTGAACGTCACCTATTTTTGCCTGTCTCTTCACACAGAAACATTCTGAGTAGGCAAATTCATAGACGATATTTGTATTACCATTAGATAGACAGAAACACAAAGAAAACTTCGGTGAAGAAATAAGTTTTTGGACTTCTTTTTTGCCACTGGGAAAAAGGCAAGAGAGTTCAATGAAAGCTATTGAAAGTAATTTCATAAACACTAGCTTAAATTAACCTGAAGAGAGGAGTGAGCAGGAAAAAAACCTCAAGATTGCTTTGCCTTGATTTTCTTTGATATAAGACAGGAGAGGGAATCTCTAATCATACTTTTAAGATTCTATTATTTTTCTTTGTAATATTTTAGTAGCCTTTGTGGAGGCATTGGGAGGCCTAGGGCAGGCAGGCCTGGGTCTACGCTAGGTCTCTCAGGGCCTTTTTCACCTTGAGGCGCCCCGTGCTTGGCTTAATGACTTGTGTGTTTAGTGGCCTCATCAGGGAGAGCAGCTGGTGTGCATTGTCAAAGCAAGGCCATCTTACTTAATAGCTGTCATAACTAACAGGCTCCATTGCAGTCCTATGATGAGGACTATCTATACACATGTGATTCGTACATTATACCAGGCCTTGAAATGCCATTTTTAGAGTTTTTTGGCAAAATGTCTCATGACTTCAATCTGTTCTTATTTATACATTAAATATTTCAATGAGCAGTGGCCTCATATGATATGTTTCTCATTTAGTACCTTTTAAGCTAATAAAAGTATTAGATTATTATAAAAATAGTGAAGCTTTGCATTTTGAAATTCTTAGAAAATTTCATGTAAGAAGGGAAATACAAAAGTGCTCTAGGGGATGTTGAAACTTAAATGTTTACTATGTTTTAGTCTTATTAAAGATAGAACAACAATAAGAATTAAGTGAGACACAATTATTCTTGTAAGACCAGTTTTTGAATAGGATTTTATTTTCATTTTTTTGTATAATTTTGAGGCACTATAAGTAGGAAATATTTTGCAGAAATAGTGCACATTTTAAGGATAGTCTCTGGGGTACTAAAGTATGTCACTTATAGAATGACAGAATCGCTTCTGCTGCAGAGAAAGTAGAGCATAAATTTTGTCCTTGATTGTCAGTTTTTTTACAAGTCCATATGGAAGATGACCTGCAATTATGATTTGACTGAACTGCATTTTTATGCAGTGTTTGATAAGTAAATTAAATAGAATTATCCTTGATTTTTTTGTTCCCCTTAACAACTCAACATGAAAAAACCTAAAAAGTAATGCCTGTATATGCAAGAAAGCTTATATTCTACCAGTATCTCCTGATACTAGTGATTAATGAGTGGAAACTAAATGTTTCTTACTTGTCATTAAAAAAAACATAGGAAAGTAGTATGTCAGCTGATTATTTTACATGGACATCAAGTTGATAATTGCTCTGTTAGCAAAAACATGCCAGAACTATATGGTAAAACACATATTAAAAGTCCCAAGGTCAGCTCATGTCATTGGTCAGGAATGGTTCCTGTCTGAAAATCTAGAAAACTATTGCTAGTCTGTGCATAAGCACTTTTTCAGCCAGATAACCCCGAGATACAGTAGATCATGCCCATACATCCAGCATTAGTAAAAGGAAATGGGTTCTAGTCCAGCAGGCCTGGAAATCAGCAAATCAGAAAGATTGGCAGGATCAATAATGAGCTTCCGGACCTGTGGTCTATTTCAGTAGAAATAGTTTCCTATGTGACTTCAGAACAGTGAAAAATCATTAATAAAGAGCTTGTAAAAATAAAAGACAAAAGGCTGGAATGTTCTACTATCATATTTAATGTTAAAGTCCACAAACAATTATTGAAAGCTATTATTGTATCATTCTTTCATACTTTTTAAGCTTCTAATAAGACAACATGTGACATTTTATTGGCAAAAGTGAGGTAGTGAGATACTGGCATTATGCAATGCCCAGAATTTAGTGTAAAACTTGAATTTCTAAACTAAACAGGTGACTCAGAATGCTAACTATATATCAGCATTCCCCACGGTGGTGCCCTAAATGACTGGGGAATTATGGGAGATGAAATTTTATGCCAGGATAGGATGTGGTATGGTATGATAGCAGTCTTCTAAACTAAACATACTACAGTATAATTTCTTGTTTCATATTTTTCAAGACATTACTTCTTTACCAAATTGTCAGGGCTAATATCATTTTGGGGAACCTAAAAAAGCCTAGTTTCTTCTATGAATAATTTTTTTAACATCCAGCAATTGCTGTAGCTAGGAGTGGACACCTGCCTTATTCCCACCTTTCCTGGTACAACATTTATAAAATATGCAATACAGGCTGTCTTCAACTTACAACCAGAATTCCCATTGCTAAGCAAAACGGTTATTAAGTGAGTTGCATGTGATATTTTGCAACAGTTGTTAAGTTAATTACTACACTTTTTAAGTGAATCACACAATAATTAAGTCAATCTGGCTTCTCCCATTGACTTTGCTTCTCGGAAGCCGACTGGAAAAGTTGCAGATTGTGATCATGTGACTCCAGGATGCTGCAAACATAAATGCAAGCAACCAAGTTTTGATCAGATGATTGTGAAGATGCACATAAGATGGTCATAAGTGAGGACTTAAGTCACTTTTTCAGTGCTATTGTAACATCACACTGTTGCTAAATGAATGCTTGTAAATTGAGGACTGCTTGTAAATTGAGGACTTTCTGAAAAGAATTGATAGGGAACAAATCCTATAACTTGTATGTCTCATTAAGTCTTTGACTTGATTCACGCATATGCTAAGCCAAAACATGATTTGTTTGTTTATGGTTTAGTATACTTGCTTGTCAATGTGGTTGGTAGTAGTTAATGGTTTAGCATACTATGCACACTCATTAGGTTGTGGTTTATTCTGTAAAACATGGATAAACAGTGGCTAAAGTGATGCATACCAGTTTTATGACTCTATGAAACCTCAGTAACTAATAACTTCTTCTTATGAAAATGACAAGTAGCTACCCTTTGGGATAGCTTCACTAAGAATGAAGAAAATTGGGTGAGACTGTAATTATTTAGCTAGTCCTGCAACTGTCGTGCAGACAAGGGGTTCATTAATCAAAGTAACAGCTAGATAAAGTTGGATATTCTGCTTTTGAAATAATTTGACTTATTTTTTTATCCACATAGTTGGGCAGGGAGAAGAGGTTGCTGGTTTTCTGTTTTGAAATAAAGTAGCTGAAGTTTGGTCTATTGCTTTAAATATTTTAAACTTTTCTACATAAATGAAAGGCAAATTTTATTCTTTTCAAAAGTGGGAATGACAGTGCAACTTCAGATTTGTTGGAGTTCAATATAGTTCTTCACGGTTAATGACATTCTTATGCTTGAGGAGTATCCAAGATTGACTCTGTCATGTCTAATCTTGTCACTTATCAATATGCTGATGGTTGCTAGTAAATGATTTGCCCAATTCTAAAATAAATGAAACTATATTATAAAATATTTATTTATTATGTACCATATGACTGAGCCAAACTAATAATTTAGTTCCCCAAACTTATTTTTGTGCTTAGAAGTTGATTTTTCAGAGTATGTCATCTTCAGCACACCCAGAATAACTGGAGTTTCAGGAGATGTATTTTGGGGGCTGCAAGTTCAGGTTTGGAGAAATATTAGATCATAGCAGTTTCATATTTATCTTAAACCCTGTATCAGTTCTATAAGTAAAATAATTGTGCTTCCAGCAAGTGAAATGCATTTGCCAACACCTAAACCGATACCTTCCATCCATTGAAGAAAATAAATAGTATTGTTATTCAGTGGCACTAAATTGGTACATACAGTAGTTCTCTGTTTCCTATTAAGGACAAATTGACTACAATTTTAATGTCTCCATTCAGTCTTCCAATGCTACTACTGCATTGTGGTAACAGGAAGCTATGGCGCAAGCAAAACTTAGTAACTTTGCACTCATTTGCTCATTGCTCTTTTCTGCTTACTCTGAAGCAGTTACTTCCTTATTAGCCTGTTGCCTTCAACGTACACAGTTGCACAAAGGGCATTGTTTCATGAGAGATCTGGCACATAACCCTTTTCCTGTAATATATTTTCTTCCTTAAAGTTAAAAAGTAACAGCCTAATATTATTTTATTGACTAACTCTCCCAGGGATACTTGTTATTACATAGAGACAATTGCCTTGGTTTTCCTTACCTCTAATAGATGCAGAGCATTCAGAGTATTTAATTTCATTTGTGCCAAGTTTAAACCTTGACAGCAATAAGATACAAGAATAAATAATCCAAATTGAAATTGAAAATCTATATATATAAAACAGAAATCTGGGGGGAATGTGTGTGCGTGTATGTGCTCTATAGAAACCTACACCTCTCTACCAATCTCCCCCCAATTTGGCACGTAGATACATTTCCGTAGTAAGATCAGCACTGCAAGGTTCAGCAATGCCTTGGGGGCCTCTTTGACCCCCAAAAAGGGTGGCGAAGGGGACACACTGTACCAAAACAGCAGCATAGCTGTACTGTGCATGTGCAGGATGAGTGAGGAGGCTCTCCAGCCAATACAGGCACCCTATGCAAATTGGAGCCTCTCCAGCCAATAGAGGTAAGGAATGCAAATCAGGCAAAGAACGCTGGGAATTGTAGGCTGCAGATATCCCTGCTTGCAGCATGAAGACACAGTGGGGGAGGACCGTCAGAACCCCACTATACCTAGACAAACAGGTAGTTTGTGCTAGTAAGAGATAAGCAAACGGATGTAAATTTCAGACTCTTGATTGCTTTCTTCCTTTAACTTTCTGCTAAGTATCTAGACTCATTGGGGAGGGGGGGGAAGTACAGAAACCGTCCTAACTCCTTAGATTAGAGAATATTGTAGGATCCAGCTCATTTTGTGCATTGTACAGAATGGTATCTGAATAAGAGTTCCAGTCATTTTGGTATATTGATTGTAGCACATGAGATGAAAGAAGAACCAGGGAAAGGTAATATTGAATAAGAAACTATTTTGTAAGTTCATGTAAAAATTGTGTCCAACAGTGGACATTCAAAGCTCAACTATGTGTGCAGAGTTCTACAATATTAAGATGTATGTTAACCTGTTGAGTAGAAAGTTTCTTTCTAGCATCTGCCTAGGATTGAAGCCTGAATACCTTGTTTTCTCCCAGAAGTATTGATTATTTTTCTTCCATAATACAGGGAGTTGGCAAAGTTTGTGAGACTGTGATTCCCTAAATTATAATTGAATTTGTGGAGCCCTCCATGAATACATAATTGACTATCAGAAGAGTAAATTCATATATTTAACTATCTGTTAAAACTTGCTCTGGCTTTACTTTCTATTTTGCCTGCATAGGCCAGTCGTGGGCTTGTCTAAGCAAACTGAAGAGCAGGTGCTGATAGAACTCATGCTTTGCTTGTGCAAGATTGCATTTTTAAAAAACAGATTGATTCCTTTCTAAATTGCTTGTTGCTCTGGATGTGGGGAAAGCCCACAGTTTGAGAACCTCTATCAATACAGAAATACTTAGGGTAAAGAAATACTTACTGACACATCACGTATAGATAATAGCAATGAAATATGGCTACTATTCATTCAAATACTTACATAGAACTTTTATGTATGTATATATACATACATAAAGGGACGCAGTGGCTCAGTGGGTAAGACGCTGAGCTTGTCGATCAGAAAGGTTGGCAGTTTGGTGGTTCGAATC
>JANHFQ010003505.1:60833-75576 GCA_032468035.1 Aparallactus werneri
AGCAAAGTCAATGGGGAAGCCAGATTCACTTAACAACCGTGTTACTAATTTAACAACTGCAGTGATTCACTTAACAAGAAAGGTCATAAAACGGGCATTTTAATAACTATCTCACTTAAGAACATAATTAAGAACTAACTCACTTAAGAACATAAGTTTTGGGCTCAATTGAGTTCATATATCAAGGACTACCTGTAATCACTAGCATTGATGAAGTACCAAGTTGGGTGATGAAACATGTCTACAAGCAAGCAATCAAGCTCAGAGAGCACCAAGAATGCCACAATTAAACCCTGAACCATATATATTCTTTTCTATTGGTATCTTTAATCAGAGAGAGCCAAGGACTCCACAACGGTATTACTGTATGTTCACCACCTTGAGTTACTTAAAAGCAATAAAAGTGGGATTAAAAAAATCTTTTAAAAGGGCATCTTTACATGCTCTTGCTCTTACACAGATAATTCTATCAGGAACTGTAAATACTTTCTCTAGCACTGATGGTGTTACCCAGTTTGGATATTGAAACATCTGAAAGAAAACAACCAAGCTCAGAGAGCACCGAGGACACCTCCAAGACTTTTCTGAAAGTGCCTTCAAAGTCATGAGATTACATATGGTAAGGATGGAAAAGTAAGACAATTAGTGTAGGTTTCAGTTATATATTGCATCCCTTATTTATTTCCTCCATAGAGAGAAAGGATATTGTATCCCATGTCTCTATGAGAAGCAATAGTGACACACTGTGGTAGACAACTTTATTTTGATGTGTTCTCATCAGTGGTTGGGAGCTGAAGATATCACCCAAGCTTTCTTTACCAAGTAAAGTTCATTTCTTTATTAATTTTAGCAGATTTCAGATTGCTCCCAATGTATTCATCATACCCTTAGCTGTATCCTGTCAGGATGTGACATAACATTTTATAACGTGATGCTACATGTTATATAATGCTTTAAATTAAAAAGAAAAGAAGAAATCAAGACAGTTCTTTCAAAGAAGCACTAAGTAGTTAATGTGAATATTTGGGGTAATTGGCTCTCCAAAGAGAGAGGGATCATTATTTCAGGTTCCCTAGTGAGTGTTAATTAGTCTTATTGCCTCCTTGTTTAACAAAAGAGGATGTTGCTAGTACTGCTAAATCTATAATGACACATACGGTTTTTGCAACATAGGTATTTTAAAATAAGATGACTGACAGTCAGGTAATTCTATTCATAACTGAGCATGCTTACAAAAGTCAGTTGTATTGTATGGACTGCTTCACACGTCATGAATTCCAATGCTAAAGTTATTCCTGGATAGACTTTTATAGGTAATCCTAAGCAAAGATAATCAAGTGTGATTATTATCATAAATTTATCTGATTGGCTGCATGAAAACGTACACTTAAGGAAGATATATAGCCAATCACATTATGCATTTTCCAATGCATAAAATAGCTGAAAATGACCCAATCCAAATGCTATTTATTTATTTATTTATTTATTTATTTATTTATTTATTTATTATTTTCCTCTTCAAACATTTCAGAATGGTTTATAGAATACAACAATGAAGTACTTCACATAAAAAGCAAACACTGTATCCCAGAAACTCTATGATGTTTCAGAATTTCCCTCTGAAGTGTGTGTGTGTGTGTGTGTGTGTGTGTGTGTGTGTGAGAGAGAGAGAGAGAGAGAGAGAGAGAGAGAGAGAGAGAGAGAGCACATTCTAGTTTTGAGAAAACAATACATTTGAAGAATCCTTCTGCGTCCATATTTGCCAGCATCTCAGATTATTTCTTTTCTAAACTATGAACTCTGTCATCATGGTTAGAGTGGTGATTGTGAAGTGTAGGTTTGTGTTTTCTTTGGACAGCAAAGGTAACTGGAGCAAGTACTGGAGCACACAACAGCAGACATGTGCTTGGAAGGCAAAATCACAAAACTGTGTCCCACTTAGTTTGGCCACGTCATGCA
Organism: Aparallactus werneri; assembly: GCA_032468035.1. NCBI lineage: Eukaryota > Metazoa > Chordata > Lepidosauria > Squamata > Lamprophiidae > Aparallactus > Aparallactus werneri. The sequence continues at coordinate 62,793 of JANHFQ010003505.1, forward strand.
GCAGAATTCACTGGAGAAAGCAATTATGTTGAGAAGAGTTAGCGGTAAAAGGAAGCCAGGCCACCAAAGAACATGGTGGCTGGATACCATCAAAGCTGACAACAGCCAGAGTGTAGAATATCTCAAAAAAGCAATGCAAGATTGGAGGATGTGGAGAGAACTGGCCCATAGAATCTCCAACAGTCGGATACAACTGAATGGATAACATCATCATCATTATCATCATGTTGATGTTTAACCATCAAAGACTGGGATTACCTGTTTTGGTAGCCTAAAACCTGAATGTAACATTTCAAGGGTCCTCTCAATAAATGATGAAAACTATTGTAGATCATAGAGAAACTCTGCAATAAATCAGAGGATCTGTCCATGGAAAGTGTGGTATGGATGCTGTGTAGTTTAGAACTTTGGCCACAGTTTTTGTAAATGCAAGGATAACAATGCTGACTTGCTGTGTGCTGTGGTTTTTTGGGGGGGACGGTGTTGTGTAGATTTTTGAGGAATCCAGTTCCTCCTCATTTGTGGCATTTATAGTGATTGTCTACTTGCTTTCAAATGCAGATTCCTTTTGGCACTGCAGTTTTTTTTTTCATACGTCCATATGTGCAGCATATGGCATTGCTGGAATATACAGCATTTAGATTATTCATATTCAACTGTACAGGACCACATGTTGATAATGAGCCCGTTCTGTGTCATGGCTCTAAAAAAGCATTTGGAAATTCTTCTTTTTAATGTATTTCTTTCTGCATTATTTTTCCTCCTTCTGACAATACTGATCTGTTGCCTCAGGCACTGCGAAAATCATACCACAATATTAGCTGACAATTGCATGTATATTTATACTGATATTCTGATATTACCATGTTGTTAAAAACAAAAAAAATCTGGCAAAACAATATGCAGCTAAATTTATTTCCTCCTGCTGGGAACAAATAATATAGGCAGCAAAGGAGATTGTGCTTTCATGAGAATCCATTTGTTTTTCATGCATAGACAGAAAGGTTTATCCTGTATAGCATGGGGCAATCTTATATATACACTTTATTTTAAACTCAGTGTAGGGTTACCATATTTACCAATTTCCCTAATTAGGGACTTTTTTTGCCCCAGCTATGCTTGGCTGGGTGGAAAATAAGAATTGTTCTGTTATCGATGCTCCAGGCCCAGATGTTAGAAATGGAGATGCGGAGATTGATGGCAGCAAATAGCATGCAGCATTTCTGTAATGGTAGTAACTGTGATTTCAGGCAGCAAAGTTAGCTGATGGAAACTTGAGTTGAAAACAAGACTTCAAATCCAATTCTCTCTACTGGGGGAAAAAAACCCCACCAGTGATTTAATGAGCTATTTGAAGTGTCATTTTTGTATAAGAGCTCCAAGAAATAAATTCAATAATCATACTATGCACTATATAAATACCATCTTTTTACAAACTTTTTAAAAAATGACAGACGATGTGAAACCAAGCTTTGGAGGACTCTGTTGTCCAACTATCAAACAGCTTGCAATTATCAAACATCTGCATATCTTTCCAGGAGACCCTACTTCTTTAGAGTCTAAACCTAGAAATCATGAGAAAAAAAGAGGACGTATTTCCCTGCCCCATATGCCACTAAAACAAAAATGAAATACAAATGTACTTTCAAATTTAAAATCCTAGGATTTCTTCCCTATACCATACCAGCTAGGACTGTTTCGACTTGAAGTCCAACTTCTGGAGATTTGCAGATTTCCTACCAGGCAAATGTCAGGCATCAATAAAATAGAAGTATGGCTGAAGAAATACTAATTATTGTATGGATACTTAAGGCACAATATTAAACTATCTGCTTGGAGTCACTACATACAGTAGACTATGTATTAAAAACATTCAAAATTCAGTGATTCAGAAAACAGTTATTCAGAAATAAGTCTAATTTAATAGACAAGAATTTATGTACTTCAGGTTGAACTGTGGAATCCTTCATTGAAATGTCATGCAGACATTTCATTATCTAGCTAAATAACATCTTCAATGCTGGAAGAGAGTAGGGTTTGCTCTCCATTTATATAAACTATGTTATAGCACAGATATAGCATACAGCATAAAGATAAAGAGCATTGACTTCCGTAGCGATGCTCTCACCGAATGGTGGCTTTCTTCTTAAGCCGCAACATCGACGACCTGTAAAAATCCGAGGAGCGGTGGAAAACATCTGCCCCTTGGCTTTGGACTGCTTCCCCAGGGCATAGGGGGAAGCTAAGAGAATGTCGGGTTGGGGAAGAGCCCCTGAAGCCCCCCAGTTATTCAAAAAACTGGGGTGCTTGGTTTGGAGGCTCTCCGGAACGCCCGCATCTTCTCCGGATCATCGATCTTCTCTGCTTTAAGCAGAGCAAGGTGGGAACGACTACCCCTGAGAAATAAATATACAGAAGAATGATTAAAAAGGAATTCAGGCAGATTGAGACATGGATTCAATATAAATAGGAGGTATAAAACCTTTACTCCGATGTTCATGGAATTCTTTTTCTCTGGTTTTTTTTCCTTGGCTGTTAATTTTAAAATGAAAGTTACTTTCCCTTTCCTGTGATTTTTACTCTTTTGGTTGTGGAAGTTACTTTTTTTTTCCTATCTTCTTTTTTTGTGGCAAAAGGAGAGAACTAATTACATCATCATTATTTGGGAAAATAGGAGGGGAAGCTGGTTTTTATGGATTTCTGAAACCATTTTTTTGTCTTCTCCCTTTGCTTTCAACTGAAGGGAAATTATAAAATGGAGAATCTGCCCTCTTGAACTGCCTGTGGTTTTCCCCTTGTTTAGCTGTGTGGCTTTTTTTTGGGGTTGCTACTGACATCTGCTGGAGAAATCAATAATGTCTCTGCAGGATCTTTTTCCTTTGGAACTAAAAGAAGATATTCTGGTAACTGTGGCACAACTTCAGGTTATGATGGTATATATTGTGGCTTATGTTGATACAAAACTTAAAGACATACAAAATAAATTAGATGAGAATGTAGCTAATTTAAGAAAGAAAAAGCAAGAGATGGAAAAAGAATTGAAATCAAATAGGGTTGAAAATGAGACTGTTTAACATGGACAAAGCAAATGGAAGATTTAAATATAAAATTTGATGGGGAAATAGAACCTAAACTGGATGGGTGTGAAAAAAGATTACAGAATTTAGATGAAAGCAACACAAACTTACAAAAGGGGAATTTGGAAATTTCTAATCCTGTATTTAAACTTTCAAAAGATTTGGCTCATCAAATTGAAAATACAAATGTGCTGCAAGCACAAAAAGACAAAGTGGATCAAAGGATTATTAACTTGCAGACTCAGATTCAAAATAAAAATGAGAAGATGGAAACTTTGAAAGATCACATGGCCTTGCTACAATATTACCAGATGGAATCTGCATTAAGGATTCGAACGGTTCCAGAAAAGTCTAAAGAAGATTTACGAACAACATTCGCTAATTTGTTTGTTACTGTGTTGGATTGGGAGGGGGAGACAATGAATATGGAAATACAAAAAAATATATAGAGTTAACTCTGAATTTGCAAAACAGAAGAAGTTGCCAAGAGATATAGTTGGGTATTTGCTAATAGAACAACATGCAATGAGATCATGGGAGCATTTTATCAGAATAAAATTAAATTCCAAGATCACGAGATTAGGATAATGAAGGAGATTCCCTTAAGGATACGTTGTAAATGCAAAAAAATTGGCTTCCTTGTAGATGAACTAAAAAAAAGGAAACAGTGGTTTCGCTGGAATATTCCACTGGGAATAAGTTTAAATTATAAGGGAACTAAATATTGTTTGAACACTGTTTGTAAAGCAAGAGAATTTTTCATTCTGTCTTAATGAAAGAAGTAGAAACAGCAGATGTAAGTCAGCAAACCCAGAAGTATGAGGAGGGGGTTGATGAAGGTAAAGATCAAGGGCAGACAAGGGAAGTTGAAGGCATGAAGGGAAAGGCATTAACAAAAGGGAACAGAAAGAAATTTGGGAGGAGAGGTAAGAATAAGTAATGAAAAAGAAAATCGAACTTAACTGGAAATTTGATTTATAAAGGAAATAAAAGGAAATTTGGGAAAAGAGATAAGATGAGAAGATATGGTAGTTAAAGATATGTTAAGGGCTGGGCGTGTTAGTGAGAGTAACACGTTACAGATTGCGCATGTCAGTGAGAGAGACATGCTAGGTCAAATTATTACTGTTTACATATGTACTGTCAATTTTTGAAATTTTTTAAGATAATAATAATATGACTTGGATCACTTCCGGTAGCTCCGGAGCTCGTCGGAATGGCTTTTTGAGCGGCGAAATCGCCGTCCTGTAAAAAGCCGAGGACAGCGAAAACCAGCTATCCCCAGGCTTTAAAGTGCCTCTCCTGGGAATAAGGAGAAGTGAAGAGCCTGCTGGGCGAAGGTTGAGTCCTCCAGGACCCCCAGTTAGCTTAAAACTGGGGGTCTGAATTTGGAGGGTTCCCATAATGGCCACAGCAGCTCCAGTTCGGCTGATTCCTCTGCTTCCGTGCAGAGAAAGACGACCCGACTACCCCTGGTAACCACGGATGAATTATTTTTGAATATAACAGGCGGATTGGAAGCATGAGAGCAATCTAAGGAAAGTATTAACCTTTACTCCGGAGACTTTGGGAATTTTTGTTTGGATATTTTTCTTTGAAGTTTGGATGTTTTAAATTTAAAATGTCTGAAAAGCTTTGAAAAAGAAAAAATTGCTAAAGGACTATTAAAGAAGAGACTAGAGGGGGAAGAAGAAGAAAAAGAAGAAAGTTAAGACTTGATTATGTTATTGCCTTTGAAGTGATGAAAGTGCATTTTTAATTTGGTGATTGGTTCCCCCCCCCTTTCGCTTTTTACTTTCTCTCCTCCCCCTGCCTAACTCAGGAAGCTGAAATCTTCCTGAGTCATTGGGGGTGTGAACTGTTGGATTTCTCCTTTCTCTTTTTTTTTGGCAAGCTGACACCTGGTGGATAAAATTATTATGGATGTGTTTAAAGATTTACAGATGTTTAGGGACATATCAGAGATAGAGACGGTTACTTTATCGGATTTTTATATTATAATGAAGTATATGATGGACTATGTGGATAAGAAAGTGGATGCACTACAAAATAAAATGGATTTGGAACTGGGAACTTTAACAAAGAAAATACAAGGGATAGAAGATCATTTAAAATTAGATGGATGTGGGGAAAAATACCAACAGATGGATCAAATTAAAGTTAAACTGCAGAAGGAAAACCTGGAAATCTCAGATACTATAACAGGACTTTCAAAAGACCTAATACAAAATATGGAGAATTTAAATTTGTTGCAACATCAAAAACAGCAATTGGATCAAAGGATTAACAACATGCAAATACAGATTCAGGATAAAGATGAAAAAATTGAAATTTTGAATGACCAGATGTCAGCACTACAGTATGAACAGATGCAATATGCGTTAAGAATTAGACACATGGCAAGAAAAACCTCACGAAAATTTAAAATTAACATTTTCTAAAGCATTTGCAGAAGTATTAAATTGGAATATTGTAGATATGAATCTTGATATCAAAACAGTCATCCTGAGGGAGAGGGGAAGTGAATTCAGAATTTGCAAGACAGAGAAAGTTACCTAGAGATATGGTGGTATATTTTACAAATAAAAGAATTTCTAGAGCAAAATAATATTTGGGAGGTTTCTGTATGAAGCAAGTGGATGATATGGTGGAGAGAAAGAGAGACCCTGTAGGGCTTCAAAGCCTTTGTAAATTTTATTTATATCTCATGTTTCTAGAATCTAGACCAAGGGTGTCAAACTCATGTTGTCACAGTGGTGTCTTTGACATATCGGAACTTTCCCCTCTTCGCTAAACCATGCATGGGTATGGCCAGCACGTGACGTATCCGGCCCATGGGCCACGTGTTTGACAGCCCTGATCTGGACCATCCATTTCTCTCAAGGAAGAGCTCTAAATGCAATGTTTTGGGAAAATACACAAGATAACAGCAAATCAAGCAAAGGGAATCTACTGCAAAGCTAGTGCTTAAGCAAGGTACATGGACTACAGAGACTCAGCTCCCTTTCAGTTATGGAAGTGCACTAGGTGACATAGAATCAATTACACTCTCTCAGTCCAACTTATTTCAAGGGCTGTTGGGGAGAAACTGGAAAAAGAAATGCTAAGTACACTGTCTTGAGCCTCAGAAAAAATTTAGTTCATCAATTCATAAACAATTTCTTCTGCTCGAAATTTGTGTTAAGAAGAGAAGAGAATTGAGCTCATTGTTTTTGCATGGAAACATACACTATGTGGATGTACACATATGTTATGCAAGCAACATATAAAGCAAGCATAGATTTACTTCTGTTGTTCAAAGTGACTTACTATCTTGTATAAAAATTTCATTTAGTGACTGAGAGTGGGAAGGAAAGCTAAATAATGAATTAAAAAATGAATATCAATGTTTATTTGGTTGAGTTGCATTGCTTCCTAGAGGGGATAGGTGGGTCTATTTTTTTTTCATTGCCCATATATGCTGTTGCATGTGCCTCATATGTCAAGTGGTTACATTAAATGACTAATTTCCAACGGCTCCCTTTCAACATTTCTTGGCATCTGAATAAATTCTTGTAGATAAGATTCATAAACTATGCACGTTACATCAGCAGGCAGGAGAAACAGTAGCATACAGTCAAACTCTTCTCCCTTTTTCCTACTTCTGCATAACATAAAGGCTGGATTTATAACAAGACAAATGCCTGGGTTTCTATATATTTGAAATGCCCATGGAGATTCTGTGAGATCCAAGCATGATTCAACACAGGTATCCTTGGAATTCAGACCAATTGATGGTAACTGGAGATAGCACCTGGCTTTTCTCTATATTAGTCAACAGTCAAGAATAATATTGTGTTGGGAGGAACAGTGGTCAAATATGATTTGCAGATCCAGTGTCTGAATTTTGGCAGGGATTTTATAGTTGAAATAATCTTGAAAACCGAGCTTTTAATAAGCGTATGTGAAAGAGAGCAACTGTCAGATTTGGGTTTGTCTCTGCTGAAACCAGCTGTGTTAATATCATTGAAAATATTAGGCAACCATTGTGAGTTGTCCAAACCTCAGCTAAAAGTGATCTTTTCCCAATAGACATAATGTGAGAGTAATCACTGCCACCTTTGCAGAATTAGGATTAAATATCTTGACTTTTCTGTCATCCACTCTCCAACAAGAAACAAGAAAATAGGTTAACTCTTCTAAGTGAAAACATAAGCAGACTCTGTGACATTTCATAAAGTCACATAAATAAGAAATCAAATATTTCATGAAGAAACCTGTTCAAAATGAGCAGATGGATACAAAGTAAATGGAACCAAGATGGATCACTCCTGCATTTGTGTATTCTTGAAATGTTTTGTTTTGTTTTCCATTTTAGATGGAGTAATACAGCTTTCCTTGACTGGTCTTATGCTTTCATATGATGCCGTACAATCTTCCAGATGTTGATCTACAACTGGCAGACTTCCTAATGGTCATGCTAGCTAAACATTGTGGAAGTTAATGTAACACATTAGAAGGACACATATTTGAATTTAGGCATGGCTATCAGATAGCCAATGCTTGTAAGTCAGATCCAAGGCTGATAGTAGGTGAAATGTTGCTAGTTTGGCCCAGTAGTAGTGGTTCAGCAACATTCAAATAAGTGAAGGATTAGATGAGTAGAGAGACAAATTCTCCTTTTGTTCAACTACAATTCAAGCAGTAGAAGCATCATAGAATAGAGCCACTCTATAATTCAGTCATCACGGTATTTTCAGCAATATATCTATATATATATATATACTTACAGAATTGCCAGGAGGAAAAATATATATTTTCTGGCAATTTGATGGGAAGACTGTGCTATTGGTGCAATCATTTTTTCAGTGCATCTCAACATTTCTGTACCTGAGAGGTAGAGATATATAGTAGCTGACAAGCTAATCAGTGCTGGTGTCCAAACTAAAATAATTTTATTTCATCTTTTAATTACCCAGTGAGTGGTGACTGATTAGGATTGAAAAAGTGATACTTGGAAGTATGCCAGAAGTCTCAGCAACTTCTGACCATGGAAAACAACAAAAAATATTGTTCATCTAAACTCTGAATTTCAGAGAAAAATAAAAATGGCAAGAAGTTAATTGATTATGTGCCCTTGTTGATGTTGACTCTTAGCAACCACATAGATAGACTTACTCCAAGATAATCTGTTCCCAATCTGGAACTTCAGATCTTCCAATTCTGCATATATTACCACTGTAATCAAGTCCATCTCCCTTGTTGCTGGTCATCCTCTCTCTTTCCTTCTACATTTCCCAGAATTGTAGACTTGTCTAGAGAACTAGGTCTTTGCATAATGTGTTTAGAATAGGATACTTTGAGCGTGGACATTTGTGCTTCAAGTGAGAACTGAGGATTGATTTGTTCTACCAGTATGATCTATCAGTTTGTTTTCTTGGCTACTTATGGTATTCTCAGGAGTCTTCTCAAACATAAATTGGATCAATTCTATTTCTATCCTGTCACAGAGATAAACAGTGTCCGAATGACTTTGATATTTGTAAATATGGAGATATATCACAGCATTTATCTTCCCCAAAGTCTCCACTGCTGTCCTATCAATTGCTAGTCTATGGAATATGTCTTGATTGGTAGGCTCTTTATTATTGAAAGCCAATCCTAAAAAGACAAATATATCTGCCATGAAGGGAAAATGCTACCCTCCTTTTGAATAAACCTTAGTAGCAAAGTATGAATATCTGAAGACTTTTTGCCTGTCGAGCATAAAAGATACTCTGAAGAAGAGGTTGAAGAAGAGGGAGATGCTAGAGGATAATAAAAAGAAGTCTGTGGAGAAAACACTTGCTAGATTATTCTTATCAGGCTTGTACAAACAAAGTCTCCTACTCTTCTCTGCAGGTGGTCTTGACACATTTTATTGTCCAGGAAGAGAAAAGAGTTGGTTCCTTAAACTGGAGAGCTTCCTTATGGGAAAGGAGGGGAGTCAGAGACTACACATGTAAGGAGTTGCTTCTAAACTCAGAACTGAAGTTGGAAGGCTGGTTGAGATTGTTGGAGTAAAAGAAGGAGAATAAGTCTCAAACTGCTACTGGTGAATCAGTTTACCTCCTTGGTTAGGCATTTTATTTTGAATATTACTTTGAGATGTTCAAAGTAATATTCTTTATTGAATGATCCTAAGCATTAATTTACTAGCGTGTGAAATTATTGTTACCTCTCCTTTCTTTAATATTGGTGTATAAAACTGATCTCTATCAGTCAGTTGGTTACTGTGTTGCTTTTCATATTTGCTGCATTGTTTGGTTAGAACCTTTACAGATATTTTGGGATTTTCATTTTCCTAAGCACAGTTTGACTTGATTGATAGAATCTAAAGACCTTTTTAATAAACCCCATATTGATTTCTTGCTGACATTATTTAGTGTGCCCGGAAAAGCGAGCGCTGGCCAGAGCGCAGAGCGCAGAGAGCGCCTGGCCACTGGATCGGCTGCAACTCCGGCAGCGCCTGCCTCCTTCCTCTGCCCCCCCCGGTGCTCTCATGGGTGGGCCCTGCCCGGCCCCTTCCCTGCCCTCCTAGGAACAATAATCTTCTTTCTTTTCTAAAACCAATTTGAACATCTGGCAACTGCCTTTTCATGTAGAACCCTAATTTGCATTGGATGATTTCAAGCATTTTTTTTGCTAGCCTGTGTAATTAAGGATACTATATAATAGTTTGTACACTTGTCAACTTCCCTTTTCTAAATTGATATTTAAACTGATTTCTTTCGATCTTTGGGCCACTGTATCATTCTTCAGATTTGCTGGCATAGTTTTATTACAACCTTTTCTGATTCAACTTCTGCGACTTGCCTTAATTATGTAGTTATTCCACCAATACCTATAGCCTTCTGATTTGGTGTTGATTTAACTTCATTTTCTAACACTATTTTTTAAAATAAATAGAGAATATTTTCAAGGTATATTGGATGTTGTACAGACTTACTCCTTCCATCATCATGAGTCTTTGTAATAAGTTACCAGTACACTAGCCTGAGTTGTAAAGATAAAGATGGGATATAATCAAAATAATAGTAATCTTCATGACATGTCCCCTGGCATACTTTAATATATCAATTTAAGATTCTTACTTTAGAGATTTTGGAAGACTTTCCTTGTTTCCTTTTGGTTTTATCTTTGATATCTTTACAATATCACAGTAATATTGCTTCCTCCTCTTCTATATGTTATCTGAAATTCTTTGTTAAATTTCTTCCTGAGATCTTTGGCTTTCTTGGCTTTAGCTTCTCTTTTGGCAATTTCCACTATCTGTTTTGACATCCAGTTTGTTTTCTTCTGTTTTCGGTCTTTGACAATCTCTTTTCACATTCTTCCTTAACAACTTCTTTGATTTCATTCCATGATTCCTCTGGTTCCCTATCAATAAGGTTCAGGACATTAAAGTGATTGCTAGTGTTAACCTTGAAGAGATAAGTATATGCTCATGAACTATCCTGGAAACTGTTTGGCTGATTTGGCTCTCTAGTTTGACTTGAAAGTTACAAATGAATAGTGCATGGTCTGTTCCATAGTTGATCACTGGCCATGTCTTTGTTGTTACAATTGAGCTGTTTCATGCCCTTCTACCCAGCATATAGTTAGTTTAATTTTTGTATACTGTGTATTTCTGTAATGTTCATGTATATTGTTTTTGATTGAAGGCTGTGTTAGCACAAGATTGGCAGAAACTAATGTCACCATTCTCCTTCATTTCTGTTTGCTAGGCCAGCCAAATGCATTTCCCTCCTTAACATTTCCAATCTGAGAAGCCCAAGCAACACATCTTGCTTGCCTGTTATGCTGATTTCAGATTGAGATTGATTATAACATTTGTCAATCTCTTCTTCTTCTGCATCAGACCATAAACCTGAATTGGATAATCATGGTATATAATAACAATAACAATAACAATAACACTTTTATTTATTTATTTATTACATAATTTGTATACCGTGCGTATACGACTCAGGGCGGTTCACAGGGGAAATTAAAAAAACATGACAATAAATAACTTTAAAAATAAATTATACTAATACGCCCCTTATAAAACGATTAAAATTTAAAACCTTCCCTCAATCCAGGTCAGCAAGTGTAAAATGAGAAATAAACTTCCTAAAGAAGTCCATGTGTGATTCACAAAGAACGCTGTAAGAACAGAAATATTACAAAAAGTAAGAGATGGCCCTTTAAAATATAAAGGAAAAGAACTAACAGTTTTAAAACAAATTTCAAGAAGGGTTAGAAATTTAAGAAAGGAATATCAGTTCTTGACGAAGCATTTAATCAGAAAGAGAGTGAACTTCAGGTGGTTGCTACCAGAGGGAATTTAGTCTCTTGGCAGGAGCAAAGATTCAGATTAGACACAATAGAGAAGGCACAGTTATTTTACAACCAACACTTGAGACCACAGGACAAAATGGGAATGGGAGAAAAAAAAGAGGGTAGATATCAGGAGGAAGCTACAGGAGGGGGAGAAGTATAACAGGAAGAAGACATAAGAGATCTGGAGAAAATAGCTATAAGAGAAAGGACAAAGACGAAAGAAGCAAGGGAGTTAAGGGCGACTAGATCAACAAAACCTATCAAGTAAACCATGGAAGAAGAAACAAGATTAATGTCAATATAAATGGACTAAATTCAGCAATAAAAAGAAAAATTACTTTCAATAAATTAGAAAAACTAAGAATGGATATAATTTGTCTACAAGAGGTTCATATCAAAAAACAACATAGAAAAATATTGGAATACTCTAAACTTGGGAAGTTATATACCTCACTAGTGGAGAAAAGCAAGAGAGGAATAGCATTGTATGTCAAAGAAACAATAAATACTGAATTAATTTTCACAGACGAGGAAAAGAGAATACTAATGGTGGAAATATTGATGAATCATCAAAAGATACTTTTAGTGCATTATATGCTCCAAACAATAATCAGGAAGAATTTTATGGAAAATTACATAAGAAAATAATTGAACATGAACATGAACACATATGTATTCTAGGAGATTTCAATGTAATTGTAGACATGAAATTAGGATTATAAGTCTAGAACAATAAATAAGAATGTTAAAAGGACACTTCCAAAAGCATTCTTTAAAATGGCAGAAGAACTAGGTATCCAAGATGGATGGCGAGGAATTCATCCCGAGAAAAGTCAATATACATTTTATTCAAATAGACATATGTCTTAGTCTAGAATAGACATGATGTGGATATCTGCAGAATTAATGTCTAGTATACAAGATAGAAACATTTAAACAAGTACGTGGGCAAACCATAACCCGATAAAAGCAATTTGGAAAGGACAAAAAAAGAAATCGGGGTGGACTATGAATCAATTAATATTAAAAGAAAAGGAATTTATTCGACTTATGGAGAAAGAATTGGGCTTCTTTTTCAAAGAGAATAGAAAAGAAGAAACCTCATTACAAAACGTATGGGATACAGCTAAAGCTTATATAAGAGGACTAACTATAACATATGTGGGGAAGAGAAATAAAAAGAAAAGACAAACTCAAAAGGAAGTAGAAGAGGATTATCGAAAGCTAGAGGCAGAACTGCAAAAAGACCCACAAAAAAGAATATAAAAAATCAAATGGACTTAAAAAAACATATAAAGGTAAAGGTAAAGGTTTCCCTTGCACATACGTGCTAGTCGTTTCCGACTCTAGGGGGCGGTGCTCAT
>JANHFQ010003505.1:165668-176601 GCA_032468035.1 Aparallactus werneri
AATTGATGCTTTGACTTAGACATGACTCACTAACCTTTCTCAGTTTTCATGGGTGAAATTAGGTACCTCGACTTATATTCGGATCGACTTATACTCGAGTATATACAGTATATTGCCAGTAAGTGGCAAAATATTCCCAAAGTCACTGAGGAGGGTGGGATGTAACAAAAGGTCACATTCATTTCAGTTCCATTTTACTTTACACTATAATTACAATTAATTTCAATTTGAAGAGAAGTTCGAGAAAATGTAATAAAATATTAACCTGGTAGATGAATTGGGTTACCTGCTTAAAAATCAGTTTACCAAAGCTCTGCTTGTGGAATATTCTTTGGCAAACTTAAAATGGAAATAGATGCTCTCATGATCTCATGTATGAGAACTGCTGAAAATATGAGTGCTGAAATTTTTCCTGATCGAGTTGCATAATAACCAAATGGAATTAATGTCAGTTGCTAACGGGCTGCAGAAAAAGGAAGACCTACCGGTAGTTTGATTTGTGTGACCTTCTCAGAAACATTTGACTGACCACTGTTAGAAAAAAAAAAGCACGATGGGCAGAACCAAGTGTTGCTCTAATAAAGCAAAGTGGCTGGGACTGTTCTTTCTTTGACAGATTGATTGTTACTTTATTCCAATCATAAAGCATATCTTTACTCTGTCCACAAAACACATCTTAATACTACATAGAATGGTGGGGAAAGACGATTTAGTATATTAGTCTATACAAAGTCCACTACCTGTTATACTTTAATTTCCATCTAAAATATTGTGGTGCAGATCTTTAGCAAAAAGTATATACTTATGTGGAGATGTACTTATGTACATGATTCTACAATGAAGAGACACATGTGTGAAAAATATGTGTTTGTTGAAAGAAATCACAAATTGATGCAGAAACAAGAACATTAACTTAAGCCTGGAGAAATGAGAAATCCAAACTTACAAAAACTGACAGATTTATCCACCTTCAAATGAGATAAATTCACACAGGGAAAAGTGGTTTTCCTCATGCAGTCTATCATCTTGTTGTTCATTGATTTCAGAAGTTGAATCTTGGAGAATTTCTTAACTTTTCCAGAACTCCTTTAACATCTCGTCCCACATTTTACAATGTAAGAGTTGATATTTGATGCAACCTTCAGCTACAGGACAGCTGGTTCTTGCCAAAACCTGTCAAACTAAGTTGCTTATTCACAAAGTGATTATCCAATGGCAACTTGAAAGCAATTTATTCCAAGTTGTTCACTCCATCATGTGCTGTCAGTAATGCAACCTGATTCTCCCCTGAACATCCTCGTTTACTTACAGCTGGGAAATAAACTCCAAGTTCTTAGCCCTCTTTCACACTTACACTGTATAGCACTTAACAGATCATTCTAGCTCATAAGTTTTTCACTGTTGAACAGTTCCTCCTCCATCCCCCAAGCCTATAATGGTAAAATATTTTGATATAAAGGCAAACTAACTTCTCTTTTTAAAAAGTAAGGAGAAAGAGGCTATCAAATTCCCAACAGAAAATAATGTTTTCAAGTATAATGGATGGTATGGATGGTAAATGGATGTTTAATGTTTAAAGTATAATGGATGGTATTAAAATACAGCCTTTAACAATAGTTTGACTTATCACATTCTCTTTTCTACATTCTCTCCAGCTCTGTCTTCTCTGATAGACACAAATTCTTTCTCCAGACAGTCACCTCGTTGACTTCCCAACCAAGATTTTGGCTTATTTGGTACATCAGCTCTCATAATAAAAAGATCTACAGGGATTTCTTATACACGGTCACCGACCGAGAAGAGGTCTGCATTTATCATCATTTGTTTTTGTGTAGTTTGAGAGTTTCTAAAAGGGGGGTTGTATTTCTTTAAAGGGAAGTGCTGACAGCTGCCTTAACCATAACCAGATAAAGTGCAGGAAGGAAGGAAGGAAGGAGGGAGTCATTGAGGTGGCTAACAACTGCTACATGAGAACTATTATTGTCAAAATAATAGTTCTTGGATTCTGGCAGATTCCATAAATTGGGTGACCAACATATTACAAGATATGTCATCAGAAAGAGTGAGATTTTCCAACAATCCTCCAGTAATCCATCAGTAATAGCTAAACAGAGCAATATCCATTATTTTGAAGGCAAATTGCATAGCAAAATAGCTCTCAGAGAATTGCTGTAATATAGGGTCTCTTAACCTACTAGATGCAAGCAACCAGATCCACACTGTAGAGTTCAAACAAACTATTTTATTGCATTCTGCCTTTAATATAGAAATTTTCCACAGGCTGCTTGCCAATCCTTGGGAACAGATAAAGTTCCATGGAGCTGGGGGAGGGGTGGGGTTGGTTCTGGATCTCTTGTGGCTATGCAACAATTCAAGGTTAATTCCTCACATCTTCTCTACTCCTTGACTGGCTGGGCATTTCCCAACACAACCTCAGCAATTTTAATAAGTGTGAACAGCAGGACTCCGAATTCCCCAGCCAGCAAGCTGGAATCCACACATCTTCAAGTTGTTGAGGTTCAAAAATTGTTGTAGTGGGCACATCATCATCAAGATCAGCTCTCAACCCTCCTAATACTACTTAAGATAACATTTCACATTGTGGCAGCTTTTCCTTCAGCAATAGGCTTTTTTGCACTTTTGCAAGTTGACTGTTCCAACATCAAAATATATTCTAAAATGTTAGGTAATGTTTCCTTCAAAATAAACACAAAGTGAGATACAGCCATGCAACTGATGTAAAACTTAAACTAATTAAGAACATACAATATTAAAAGGGAACCATGTAAGTAGCAAATGGAATGCATAGTGGGTTTGTGATAAAATTAGCCTGTAATTGGTACCAAAACTCATAAAATTTGGTTCCAACCAGAACTAAACAGAAAGCCAATTCTATAATTTTGATATGCATATCAAAAATATGGATTGATTACCATACAGAAAATTTCTGAGACAAGAAACATTGTTTAGCATCATTCCCATTCATTTTTAATAAATGGATATGAGCATAACAGAAAAGATATTCTCTCAAAAAACACATTCTGTTGTTTTATATCACAGGGTCAATGTCACAGCCCGTGGGCCAGATGCATCATGCGCTGTCCCTGCCCCCACCCAGTTTAGCAAAGGGGGGAAAAGTCCTGACATGTCATGTGACAATGCCGTGATGACACAAGTTTGACACCCCTGTTTTATATGTATGTCCACATATGGATCATTCAGTGTTGTAGCATCCACATCATATTGAATAATTGCCATGTAACAGGTAATCCTCACTTAATAACCACAATTGGAACAGGCAACTCCACCACTAAGTGATGGGGTTTTTAAGTGAGTCATTGTGTAACTTGCAATTTTAGTACCAGCTTCTCCATTGACTCTGCTTCTTGAAAGCTACCTGTGAAGACCATAAATGGCTGCAAAGATGCAACAACAGTCATTAGTGCAATTGTATTGTATTGACCAGAGTTGGAATTAAACAGGTTTCTTTCAGGACCTCTGAAACGGCAATAGAAGAGAAGCCCATGGAGGTTCCACAGTATCAAAAAGATAATATTTTTGTTTGTTCCAGTTATTTAAAGCATTCATAGTATTCCTCTCCAATGAGCTGAATTTACAGAGATCAAACATTTTCAAGCAACCTCAAAAGGCCTGAACAAAAACAATGGGATTTTAACCCATCTTAATTATAAACCAATGTTTTTCTTTTCTGCTCCCCCTTTTCCTCTTCCTCTCCCTAATCCACATCCTTATGTGTTTTAATCCCACCTCACATAAGTGAAGCCATTTTGTGCATTCCATGACATTATTTCAGGAAACTTTTCAATTTAATAAAAACTGGTCAATCTAAAGGATGCTACAAGATTCTTTATGTTGTTTCTGTTGTTTGAAGAAAAGAAGGACTAGGGGTGACATGATAACAGTGTTCCAGTATCTCAGGGACGGCCACAAAGAAGAGGGAGTCAAGCTAATCTCCGAAGCACCTGAGGGCAGGACAAGAATCAATGGTGGAAAACTAATCAAGGAGAGAAGGAATTTAAGGAGAAATTTCCTTACAGTTAGAACAATTAATCAGTGGAACAACTTGCCTCCAGAAGTTGTAAATGCTCCAACACTGGAAGTTTTTAAGAAGACATTGGATAACCATTTGTCTGAAATGGTATAGGGTTTCCTGGAGGTTACTCTAGAAGACCTCCAAGGTCCCTTCCAACTCTGTTATTCTATTCTATGTAATGACAAGAAAGAATCAACAATGATAGCATTATTAAACTGTTGAGCTACAATATTCCTCCTCAACCTGGCATTCTCCATGTGTGTTAATCTGCTACCCTCAATTGTCATGGCCAACCTCTGTAGGGATAAGGAATAATAGGAGTTAAATCCCTAAGTATCTGAAAATCACCTAACTGGGGAAGGCTGACTTACACCTATAGAATTATTTATATATTTGGAACCATTGCGGAATCAAATTTTATTAACAAAGTCTATCCCAACTGAGAAACGTATATGGTCAACTGTCCCTTAACTTTACCTACTTTATATGGTTATTGGAGAATAAAATGGACTTGTTCAATGCTTATGTTCTAAGTGTTTTTGACAGAATAAAAAAGAAAATAACTATCAGAGGAGGAATGTTTTTTCACCTTATACAGAAACAGTGTACACAGAAATCTGTTTCTACACATTAGTTGCCCTTATTGTTCTATGGATATTATGTGAAAACTGGTGCTATTAAATATTATAGGTGTGTACTGTAGTGTATACTTAGCTCCATGTATAATTATAGTTTACAGTGCAGAACAAAGAATGTAAATTCAAGGGTTACAGTTTCTCCAGATACAATGGAACTGAACTACCGACATTTAACTTACTTTAGGTTCTGATTCAACCAGTCAGTGTTATCAATTCCCAAATTTTAAGGTCAGCTTGAAATATTGTACTGAAGTCCCACCCAGGTTCCCATTTTAACAAAAATGCAAAACTTGCTAAAAAAACAGAGATGGGCAGAATGTCAAAAGAATTTAAAAATATTGTAAGATGACACTAGAGAGTGAAAATGGTACACCTTCTCATTAGCTCAGTTGTTGCTAAGGCTGTCACTATCACATTGTCTTAGTAGTGGATCATAGTCCTAAAAATCAAAATTATTGCACCTGAAACATTGGAAAGGAAATAATCAGATCCAAAGTCAGCCCCTGACTCTGGTCAAAAGTCCAGCCTCCTGGAAATGATCCATCATTAACATTGGCCATGAGTGTCAAACTTTACACAAGTTCTAATCAAGTTAAATACTTTCCGGCAACATTAATCTTTTTGGGGGAGAAGAAAGTTAAATTTGACTTCAAACCACTGGCTGGATCATCTATAGTAGGACTTACAGGAAAAGCCTGCTTATCTATTTAGTTTTTAAAATAATTTTGGGTAGTAGAAAAAGGAAAAAATAGTTTGACGTATGCTGACATATATTTTACTAAATATAAGAACATATGCATAAGATTAAGTAATGCAGTATTTTACATTAAAGAGAAAAATTGTGGAATGATATGGTGCCTAGGTAAAAATTATTTTCTACATTTATTGAGTTATAGCAGCTACATTTCTGCATCACTGAAATTCGGTTTGAAATGGTGCAAGGACTTTTTCTTCAAAAATAGAGAGAATTTCAGGATGTTCATGGGAATATTCATAATAACATTAATGATTGCTGAGCTGTTTGATGGACAAACTATAGACTTGCAGATTGTCATGTGGTACTTTCTGGCAATCTGTCCTATCACTTTAGCAATATGCGTCATCTGATTTTGTGCAGAGAAATCTGGACTGAATCACGTGAAAGGAAAACAAATCTATTGTAGCATGAAATACTTTTAAAAGACTGTGTTATGGCAGAAAACATTCATTTTTGCTTCCACCAAATCTGTTAAATATAATTCAGTGTAACTTTTTTGAGCTGTGAATGTGCAGATAAGTGTCTCTGCTCTGATTAATTTGTTTAGATTTAACTTGGAATATCAAAACTAGAGGCATCATAAACTCAGTCTTCTTCCAGTAATTTACACGTTGGCCAGATTTCCAATCTAAATCTAGCTAAATCTAGCAATGAAGAAGTCTTCATTGGGTTCATGCATTGTGGCAGGCTGTTTTTTCCCTGCTGCTCTTGAACGGCACCTTCCAGGAAATGAAATTGGGCTTTTAACATATCCACAAGTGTGTCTTCTACCACTTATATACCAAGCTTGTATAGGGGAATTCTTCCATAGTTCTGTTGTTCTACCAAGTTCAGACAGCAAATATATACCTAAGATAGGATCCAGTGTGAGTACAGATTTCCTTCCCTTTGGGATTTCAAATCCTGAACATTTCTTGCAAGAATTAGAGATTGGTAGAGATGTCTGATCTGGGTATTTAAAAAATGCACTAGAGAGCAAAAAGTTAGTTGTCTTTGCTGCCATCTAGGGATTATTTGGATTTGTGCCCCCCCACTTCTACTTTTTGGAGTCACTTATATAAGTCAAAGTTGAACAAGCCAAGGGAGTCCATAATTTATATCTTGGGTTGCACTTCATTCCGCCTCAATTAACAAGACTGGAAGGCAATAAAAGAATTATACATTTAAATACCTAAATATTCATTGAGCATAACAGCAACCTGTTCCTTTGAACTGTCTGAGGACAAGAAAACCTAAGCACCACAGGTGTTTTCCTCTTCATTCCAACTTTGTTGCAGGAGAAAAAGAAAAATAATCTGCACCTGTGAAATGTTTGCATTCCTAAAAGGACTGAAGACATTTGTTGCTTGGATCACTGTCTTCTTAATTGGCCAGGCAGCAAACAGCTTGTCTGAACTGCCTTGGAAGTGCTTATCTAGAACAGAGAGGTTAGCCAATAATCTGGAGGAAATTAAGGAAGTTTTCTTTAAAAAATAAAAATCATACTGTTGAAAAAGAGTTGTCCAACACAACTTGGCTTCTTTCTAAACAGCAGTCTCAGTTCCACGTTCAAAAATAGGATTGACTTTGCTACTGTGGTTTTGGTTGCGGCTTGGGGAGAGATTGTTGATCCAGGCTTTGGTCTTTGGTATTTGGCCTGCAGGTGTGTGGGGAGCAATCCTTGCTTAGATCACTAGACTCTGCGAAGTAGTGGGTGGCAATGACCATGTCTTATTTGATCTCAAGCAACCACCTTATTTTAGTCTGAAAAACCACCTCTTTGTGGTTTTCAAATTACGGAATGGGCTTAATTAAACTTTAAAGCATTAAGCAGCAAAAGGAAAAAGGATATCTGTGTGGGAACAGAGGAGAACAGTCAGTGGCCTTCATGACTTGGACAAAATAAATATAAACTGGTAGTAAAAATAAACTAGTTATTTTTAGTTCCACCCGGTGACCTTCTGGTTGACATAGGTACAACTTCTGTCCCTCAGAAAAGATTCATCTTAAACCACATGATAGTTAGTGTATATAATTGTCTACATGCTATATGTTCCCTTTTCTGAATGAAATGGACTTATCTGTACTGCACTGTATATATTCAGCTCTGTTTTGATCCTTTCAAAATAAAACCTGCTTATCATCCAAGAAATTAGCAATTATAAACATAGAATTATGGTTGATCACACAACCAGATGTTTAGACTGCATTTGGCATTTTTGTCCACCTATGAAGTCTCTCCAAGGACCTGGGATAGGCAGATGTTGTTTGATCCAGTAAAGCACTAAAGCTGTCCAGTCATCCCCACAAGGAAGGAAAGTATGCTAGCCCTGGAATTGGCACGTTTATGTTTATTTCCTAACAGCGTAAACAGAACTTTAGATCTGAAACTTGGATTCTCCTTTCCCGTTCCTATAGGACTAACTACCTTGCTTCATCCATAATTAGTCTATGTGACATTATTCTCAGTATGCAGTCTTAAAGGGATAGATGCAGTACCTTCTGATTAAACTAAGGCACATCTAAATCAATCATGAATCCAACCAGCAACATACTGCTACATAATTCACTCTAAATTAGTTACTGGTTCATTAGAGCAGCTCATCTACTGCAACCATAATATTCAATCTGTTATGTTAATGTAGGCATAATGTCCTAGATAAAATGGGTTCATATTACAGAACCATAATGTCTTTTTAAACCCTGTTTTCAAAAGAAAATTAAACCGTATTGCTTTTAATATTGCTTGGGACTCTGCATGTTGTAACAAGTGGAACATAAATCACATTTCTGGATTAGTTCTTTAATTGCTGAAGGATAGATTCTAAAGACTTTCATATCATGCATGAACTCACCATATGAATTGGCCAAATAGATGCCTTAGAGTAGATAAGTTTATTTATTTCTTTAATAAAATTCCCAAGGTACATTGCAAGGTGTGTTGAAGTCAGGTGCAAGAAAGAATTACTGTCAAAAGATCTGAACAGAGGTTCCACATAAATTAGATTTGCAAGAAATGTGTATATTTTCAGATGAAAAAATGGTTTAGAAAATATTTAGATCAGAAAGCAGTTAACATGTCTTCAGCATAATTTCTTTAGTCTCCAGTACAAGACACCTAAAAGATTAGCTTTTTCATTACCAAGTGGATAGATGAAATTTGGTAATATTGGTGATTGCTTGAAAGTCGAGGTTCTAAGCTACTCAAAAATCAATAAGGATACAATAATTAGCTAACAATTATTTAAATAATTAATAATTAAATCTATATAATAATATGCTGGTAGATATATTTAGTTAATTAATTATGTCAATATTTGTATCTTGCTCAATTGATGACATGGGCATCAATTTCTAATCACAAAAATGTCCAAATATCATGTCAAGATGACATTGCCATAACATTGTACACAATGCTATATTTAAGAGCAGAAGTCAGATGTATGATTTGTTATTTGCTATCTTCCACCCTGTAGGCACTTCTGATGGATGCCTACAACTAGTTTGTATGGTTAACTCGACTTTTTTGAAGCCAAATAAATTATTATATAAACAAACAAATAAATAAGGCACATTTTGAAAATAGTTTTGAAGTGCTTCAGATGTCATACAAACACATAATCTTCTTGATATTCATTTAGAGGACTCTGACTGCATGTCCATGCAGTTCTGGGGGGGGTAATCTAGGACCCCACTCATAAATTGGTTTCAAGGTGCTGGTGCTAACCTTTAAAGCCCTAAATGGCTTGGGTCCGGTTTATCTGAGGGACCATCTGGCACCGGCTTCCCAACGTCCGGTCCGGTCCCACAGGGAGGCCCTCCTCAGGGAGCTGACACCCAGGGAGTGTTGTCGGGCTGGGCCCAGGGGTAGGGCCTTTTCTGTGGGAGCGCCCACCTGGTGGAACCAACTGCCACCGAGCCTTCGTACTATCCCTGACCTCCGCACTTTCCGGAAAGAACTAAAGACCCATTTATTTGAGGTGGCCGGCTTGGCTTAAGGGGGGGTTCAAATCGGGTTTTAAATTCAAATTTTTAAATTTTATATTTAAATTTTAAATTATCAGGGAATTTTGATTTAATTAAATTTTTTAATTGTATATATTATATGTATTTTTTAATAACCCTGTAAGCCGCCCCGAGTCCCAGGAGAGGGGCGAGGTATAAATCTAATAAATAAATAAATAAATAAATAAATAAATGAATAAATGAATGAATGAATAAATAAATAAATAAATAAATAAATAAATAAATAAATAAATAAATAAATAAATAAGAATTCCCAATAAAAGCAAATGATTCCTTTAAAGTATTTTAACTACACCCAACAACTTCATTCCCAACAACATATCCTCCACATATCCTTCTTATCACTACAGCCATGTCTCCTTCCTCCTCCACTACAGATGTAGCTAATTCCGGCCTTTTCTATTGTGGCAGAGGAATCATAAATTTTGTATGTACTGGAAGCAGAAAAAAGAACTGCTTTGGCTGCACCACCATGATGAAAACCAAAACGCTCATGCCACATTATTTACTTTAATAGCCAGCTCTGCAATTCTGTATTGAGTTTATTCACTAATTCCAATGCATCAAAGGCCACAAAGCAGGCATCACCCAGATACGGTTTTAAGAGACAGAATCTCCATTCCAGATTTCAGCCTCAATGCTGTAATTTTCAATCAAATCAGCATTCTATAAATAACTTTATGTATATACATCTTTAAGGGGGGAAACATAATGAATACATACATTTTTTGTGTGCGCTAAGTATCCAATTGTAATCGCAATCTTTTTGTATGCAGCTGCTTTTGATTTCAAATGAATACTGTTTTTAGTCTCCATGTAAATATAACCAATTATAAAGCAGACCATCAATTGATGAGAGGAGGGGAAAAAGCCAGCTTTGTTTGCTTGCTTTCCCAAAAATTCTGTTATGTTCTCATTGTTAATAACTGTAATTGCAATGATCATATTACTTAAAACAGAACTTAATCACGACCCAGGTATCACTGAACTGTGATATTTCTATCATGCTCAAGTTATACTAGGTTATTTTTCTGGACCTATTTTTTTTTCCATCAGTCCATTTTTTTTCCTTCTACCTGTTTTTATGACAAGGCAAGTTGATCATGGCTTATAGATTATGCCTGTCACCTGGGCCCAGGAAGAAGCACTCATCTGAGATAAAATAAAGTCCCCATTGAATCAAGATTGAGTCTTGGTGACTTCATGGACAACATTTCGTATATACCGTAGTTCTTGCTTAGGACCACAGTTGGGACTAGTAACTTTGTTGTTAAGTGGCACAATTGCTAAGTGAAACATAACATGACGGCAACAGGCTACAATCCTATTTTAAGGGTTGTTAAGCAAATTACTGCATATCATTTAGCAAAACTGCGCGAAGAACATGGCGCTTGTCCTCGCCGCGGAAATTTGAAAACTGGAGCTTTTTAACTTCTAGCTCTCTGGACAATGCCGGGGGTCTTTTTCTTTTCCCTTCGG
>JANHFQ010003508.1:14466-24754 GCA_032468035.1 Aparallactus werneri
ATGCCATTCAGGGCTTTAAAGGTCAAAACCAGCACCTTGAATCTCACCCGGAGGGCAACTGGCAACCAATGCAGCTCTTGGAGCAGAGGCGTTACATGGGAGTATCGGGGAACTCCCATCACTGCTCGCGCGGCATGTTATGTTTTCCTATCGTGGATTATAATTTAAATCTATGTTAATATCATGCTGGGAGAGTATAGATAGATACATTAGGCAGAGAAAAATGAAATGGAAAGGAGATTTAATGACACTTTATCACTTATACACCTAAAAGGTAACATGCACTTACAGATATATGCTTTTTTCTGTGACCTTTTAGGAATTGAAAGCCAACATAGATGCAGAAGAATTATGTAATTTGGCTAAAAAAGTTACAACTGAAACAGGAGTTCATCTCCCTGAAAAATTACCAGTGCACAACATTTCAAACCAGACATCCATGGGTAACAACCATAAATGACTATAATATTGAACAGTAAAAATCACAAGACATACCTTTTGCTTAAGGATTTAACATAGTAGTATAATGCTTTTTTAAAAATAACAGCTCTGTGTTACTGTTGAATAATGTCTGTTCTTCAGACAAAATACAGAATTTGGCATGTTTCTTGGATTAAACTGAAGATGTTAGTTTAAATAATTTGTAACACTAGATAGAATAATGCTCTCTTGTTACTATTGTTTTCTCTAACAAATAATGCATATTCCTAAACAGTTACTGTTGAAATAACATTTTTTTGCAGGATTACATAGTGAAGAGATCTGCCCAAGGGTAGAAAAAAATATCCAGCCTGAAAATACAGAAAGACAGAAGAACAGGAGAGAAAGGCAAGGGTTGGACCTATTGAAAGAAGAGTTTGAAAAGTTAAAGACAGAGCCATCATTTCTTCTTACAGCACATGTTCAGCCAAAAGAAAACAATTTGGAAGATCTTACGGTTGAAAAACAGGGAAACAAAGAAGAGGCAAAAGAAGCTGTTTGTCACAAATTAACAACAAGGCAAAGAACATCTACCTTTAAAAAACAGTATGTATTTTCAGAGGCCATTCAAAATTTACATCAGGGATATCCTTCAACGGGTCCCTTAGTCAACCCAAAGATGCCATGCAGTAGAACATCAAGGAATTGGCAACAGGGTGAAACAGGTGACTTTATAGAAGATTCTGTCACCAGTTATGAGCCCTCGTTTGCCAAATGTCCCAAGGAAAGACTAAAAGACAACCCTTCAACACCTGGTGAAGAAAACAGTCCCAAGATACCGCCAGAAAAGAAAAGACTTCTTTTGGAAAAACTGTTTGGTCCAAATCGCATCTTAAATACAAAATGATGCCTTGCATTGTGTGATTCCAGTCAAGGTCAGAGAACTTGTAGATAGTAGATAGTGGATAATATTAGAACTAGGAGATATTGGATAGCAGAGATTAGATAGTATTAGAACTATCAAGATGGCAGACAGGCAGCAGCAGAGGTGAGAGCTCCGTGAATTTCATCAACTCTGCTTGGTTTTTAATTGCGGTTAGTGTTTTAGCCTGTTCTTACCCTGTTTTATGAATTTTATGGACTTTTGCTATCTACCGCCATCCAAATAACATCTAGAGGGGAACCGGAACGCTTTTACCACCTGCATTGACCATCTGCATACTGCCGACAAGGCTTTGCCTCTTCTTTGTTTGAGGATGCCAGCTTGTTTGTTTATCCTCCTTTATAGTGCTGCCCATTCCTTGCCTGTCTCCGACGCCCTCCCCATCCTGTCTTGCTTGCCCCTTGTTTCCAGATCTGACTGACTTTCATGACTGATCTTCGACTTCGACTTTGTTGCCTTGTCTTACCCCTGCCTCTTTCCATTCTCGGCAGGGAGACTAAGCTAAGGCTTCGCTCCATTTGCCTCCCCACCGCCGGCCTTCGCTCTTCACTCCCTCTCCTCAGCATTGAACTGGGATCCGGAGTTTACAGACCGCCTTGCTGCCTACTGCCAGTTGCAGGTGGCTGTAGGCTCCTGCCCGGCTTGCCAGTGTTGTCTGCGAGTTGCTTTGGTGGCAAGTAGTTTGGTCGGACTGGTTTTTTTTAGCATTAACCACCATTGAAGCGAAGCTGGTGGGGTCGTTTTTCCAACTGTCATCCCAGTCGTTTCTCAATATGTCCAAGACTGGCTGAAATTGGTGAGTTATTGTGGTTGAGAGCTGCAAAACCGCTTTAGGACTTCCGTGGCAGCGTCTTTGCGAACTCTCTGGCCATTTTGCCATCGAGGCTTGTCTATCCTGGAGTTCTGACTTGTTGAGCGTCTAGGGGCATGTTTGCCCTGGAAGAACTGTGACTAGTCTCTTGTTGAACTGTGATAATCCCCATTGGCCAGATTACTGACATACTTGGTCTCCTGCTGACATTTTTACCATCTGCCCTGGTTTTTCCCTTCCCACTCGTAATGGAGAGGGATGAAAAGGGTGCCAGAGTGTGCCAACGGCTCCTGCCCTGTAGCTCCTGCCATGTATGGGGCATGGCTGGCCTGGACTTTATTATTTATTCACGACCTTATGGTGTGCAACAAATTATAACCTACCATCTAGTGATTCTGACTCTGCAGATTACGTTGACTTTAATTGCGTGCAGAGTCCATCCAAGGGACTTGGGACTGTACTATTCATTCTGGTCCCCCACGGCCCCGGTCTTTGTAGTTATCTGGCAAAATTGGGACCTTGACTGGCATAGAGATGAGGACGAGAGTGTGAATGTGAGTGTGAATGAGAAATGAATGTTTATGATTGGTTGAGTGGGGTTGAATGGTAGTTGAAATGGATCACTCAGGGCAAAATGGCCCAGGCCCTCCTGCTGAGTGTGGATACAGAAGCAGGATGAGCCTCAGGTCTGGTTGGAGTCAAGGTGGCGTGGATGGGGCCCCTTGCTTGCTGGAGGTGATAGGGCTGGTAGGTCGGGAGGGTCTGGTTCCACTGGGGGTGTAGAGGGTCGGACAATTTCTATTGTGACTGGGAGGGGTAGGTATGGCGGGAGCCGAGGGACAGGCCACACTCAGGGAACCCGCACCCACTGTATCAAAGTGGTTGCATGTTCCAGTCCCTCTGGCTCATCTCAGGTATCCGATGGGAATTCAGGTCCCTGGACTCAGGCTGCTGCTGCTGCTAAATGCCAGATCAGTCTCTAATAAAGCGCCTCTAATCCGGAACTTGATCCTTGACCTGGCATGTATCACCGAGACCTGGTTGGGCCATGTGTTCCCCTCACAGAAATATGCCCGTCTGGGTTTCAAGTATTGCACCAGCCATGACCCCAGGGCAGGGGCGGAGGAGTGGCTGCTGTTATCCATCAGGATTTATGTCCATGCAGGGTCACTGCTCCAGAGATTGTCGGTTATGAGTCACTTTTTGTGAAGTTGGACTCAGGGGTTCAGTTGGGCTTGTTGCTTATGTACCTGCCTCCCAGCTATGTAGCTTCAGCCCTGCCTGCGCTGCTTGAGGCAGTAGTGGGGTTAGCAGTTGAGGTCCCTATGCTCATGGTCCTTGGGGACTTCAACTTGCCTTCTCTGGGCGAAACCTCGAATGCGGCCCAGTTGTTCATGGTCTCCATGGCAACCATGGACCTGACCCAACTAGTTCAGGGTCTGACTCATCAGGGAGGACACACTCTTGACCTGGCATTTATCTCTGATCAGTGGCGTTGTGATCTGAATGTGGGAGATATAGTCATTTAAACATTGTCATGGTCAGATCACTACCTGCTAAGGTTGGACTTCCTGATGCCCACCCCCCGCTGCAGGGAGGCAGAACCAATTCGGTGGTTCCACCCCAGGCACTTAATGGACCCTGAAGGGTTTCAGATGGAGCTTGGGGAGATACCTGATTCCCTTGCCCACAGCCCAGCTGAGGCTTTGGTTACAGCCTGAAATAGGACTGCGGCTGAGGCCTTGGACCGAGTTGTGCCTTTGCGACCTCTCACTGAACGCAGATCTCAGAGGGCCCCCTGGTTTACAGAGGAGCTCTGGGAGATGAAGTGTCAGAAGAGATATCTAGAGTGACGCTGGAGGACCAGTATATCTGAACCTGAGTGAGCACTATTAAGAGCCTATATCAGAACTTATTTAGTGGCAATAAGAGCGGCAAAGCTTAAGTTCTTTTCTGCACTTATTGCATCCACAGATAGTCACCCAGCCGCCTTGTTTAAGGTGACTCGCTCCCTCCTTAACCCAAGGGAGATTGAGGAGCCTTTGCAGGATCGGGCTGAGGAATTTGTTCAATACCTGTTGGATAAAGTCGCTCAGATTCGGGCAGATCTGGACTCTAGTTGGGCAGGATCTACTGAGGTGACTGGTACAAGTCATTGTCCTGTTATCTGGGATGAGTTTGATCCTGTGAGTCCTGATGAAGTGGACAGGGCCTTGGGGGTGATGAGTTCCGCCACTTGTTTATTGGACCCATGCCCCTCCTGGCTGGTTTCGGTCAGCCGGGAGGTGACACAAGGCTGGTTCCAGGCGGTAATTAATGCTACTTTGAGTGAGGGGTACTTCCTGCCAACCTTGAAGGAGGCAGTGGCAAGACCCCCTCCTCAAGAAGCCTTCCCTGGACCCAGCTAATTTAAAGAACTTTCATCCTGTCCCCAACCTTCCCTTTTTAGGGAAGGCTGTTGAGAAAGTGGTGGTCCTCCAACTCCTGTGGACCTTGGAGGAAACTAATTATCTGGATCCCTTTCAATTTGGCTTCAGGCCTAAGTACAGCACTGAAACAGCATTGGTCACGCTGGTGGATGACCTTTGGCGGGCCCGGGACAGGGGGTACATCCTGGTGCTTCTTGACCTCTCAACAGCCTTCAATACCATCGACCATGGCATCCTTCTGCAGCGACTCAGGAGGTTGGGAGTGGGGGGCACCATTTTGCAGTGGTTCTCCTACCTCCTGGGTCGCTTGCAATCGGTGTTGGTAGGAGGTCATAGGTCAGAACCAAGGCCCCTACTGTGTGAGGTGCCTCAGGGTTCGGTGCTTTCGCCCCTCCTATTTAACATATACATGAAGCTGCTGGGTGAAGTCATCTGATGGTATGGGGTAGAGTATCATCAGTATGCTGATGATACCCAATTATACATATCTACCCCAGACCAAACCAACAATGCTGTTGAGGTGATGTCCCGGTGCCTGGAGGAAGTGGGGATCTGGATGGGGACAAACAGGCTCAGGCTCAACCCTGACAAGACTCAGTGGCTTTGGATACCATCCTCTTGGAGTCCAGTTGACAGTTCATCGTTGACACTTGGGAGGGGGAGAAATACCTCCCTCAGAAGGGGTGCGCAACTTAGGAGTTCTTCTGGACCCTCAGCTGCAATTAGAACACCATTTAGCAGCAGTGGCCAGAGGAACCTTTGCACAGGTTCGCCTGTTGCATCAGTTGCATCCCTTCCTGGACCGGGAGGCTCTCCTTACAGTCACTCATGCCCTTATCACTTCTCGGTTAGATTACTGCAACGGGCTCTACATGGAGCTGCCCTTGAAAAACATTCGGAAGCTGCAACTGGTCCAGAATGCAGCCGCGTGAGTGGTCATGGGTGTGCCTTGGTACACCCATGTAACCCCCCTTTTGCGCAAGCTGCACTGGCTTCCTGTGGGCTTCTGGGTGCAATTCAAGGTGCTGGTTATGACCTTTAGAGCCCTACATGGCTCAGGACCAGGTTACTTTCGGGACCGCCTCCTATGGCCATTCGCCTCCCAGCACCCTGTTACCCACAGAGTCGGCCTCCTACAGGTCCTGTCAGCTAAACAGTGTCAGCTGGCGGGGCCACGTGGGAGGGCCTTCTCTGCGGCGGCGCCGACCCTTTGGAACCAGCTACCCCCAGGGATCCAGATTATCCCTGACCTACTGACCTCCTGCAAAACCCACAAAAACATGGCTTTACCAGCAGGCCTAGGGCCAATGAGCCCATTGAGGGGTGTTCTTATATTTTTAATTATCTTATATTTTAAATTGTCTTTTAATGTTTTAATGATTCAATTGTTTTTAATTATTGGATTGTAAATTTTAGTGTTGTAAGCCGCCCTGAGTCCGAAAGGAGTTTGATGGCATATAAATTTTAATAATAAATAAAAAAATAAATAAATAAACAAGCAAATAAACAATAAAATCAATAAAGTATAAAAAATAATGAAAAAAGACAGCATTATTTTCTTACGTGAAATTTTGTTTCAGGTAATTTCTTAACATATATTAATGAATCTATCTCTGCCATTTTTTTAACCTAAAAATATATCTTGCAGAATCACTCTCCACAGTTCTCCAAAAGTCTGGGAAATCCTGATACTTACTTTTCCGTTTCCGTGGTTTTGCTGTGGTCACCTGTTCCAAATGCAATTAGAATAGCATTCCAGAACTTTTAATTTCTAGCCAACAAGAATCCTTTTTTAAAGGCTCAATGCACAATGGTATATGTTGTTTGGTTAGAAAATTTATGGGACAGTTTGGAAGCTGCAAGACCATGTGATTTGACCCAGTTGCCAGTGTTTTGCAATTTGTTCTCGTTTTTGTATATCTAGTTACAATAATTCTATGGCTCCTACTATGGCTCCTGAGAAGACTAGACAAGACTAGATTAGTATATTCCAAATTGTCCCTTGCTAAAGGCGCCCCATGTAGTATTATTGCATGATTGCTAATAATTTGGATCTAGATCTGGATTATTTGCCTTGACCACAAGCAGTTTCCCTAGATCAAAAGCAGAATGTCATGCCTTAGCCTCTATTGTTTGATCCCTCAACTTAAGCATGTTACACATGTCTGCTTGAAAAACAATGCTTTCACTTTTTTCTTCTTTCTTCAAGTGAGATACGACTGATCCATTCAATCATGTTCCATGTAATCCATCTACCGTCCATGGAGATTCTCAGTCATCCAATTCATGGTTGTCCCAAAGGACTGAAGAAGCTTCTTGGATGAGAAACGAAACATCTTCACAGAAAAACCAGAAAGTCCAGGTGCAAAAAGCACCTTTGGGACAATCCATCTACTGGCACTATCATAACATTGGTCTTGTCCCTTATCCTTTGGCTTTTGTTCTTTTGCTTGACTTTGAGCAAATATGTCATGAACTTACCCTGGGATCCCAGAGTACGGAGGATTAGAAATATTATTTGGTCAGTGCAAATCCTGGAACAAGGTCCTTCCTAGTGTTTCAATTACCTATGAGTTTAGGGATCAACAAAATAAGAATAACAACCTTGTAGATGTGTCAGTAGAGGGCAAATGAATGGGCACTGAACAGAAGTGAGCAGTGTTGAGTGGATTTAAGGAAGCAACTCCCCTCCATCATATAGCATTTGTATCTGACAACAAGCAGTTGGTTTAAGGGTCTGCATTTAAGATGCCCCTAGATTTTTCTGCTAGGAGGTCAATGAAACATGAGAAGAAGAAAAAGCAGATGTAGTTCTGTGAATGTGAGAGACTTGAAGCAAAAGTTTTGCTTCAGAAAAACTCCAGGGAGCTTTTCTGAAGAATTTAAGGTAAATCTTAAAGTCTTAAGTCTGCGTGATCTACAGAGCTCCAAAACCTATTGAACATTAATTCCCAACAACCACAATCAATGTGATCTCAATTATAAGAACTATTCGGGGTGGGGAAAGCACTGTTGGTTGGCTCTTGCCTTGTGTTAACTAGTACAGATGTGGAGATCCTGTTGGATAGTTGTTCATGGTGGGATTTTATGGTTATTAGCCATTCAGTATTTATTATTTTTATTTCATTACCTTCGAACAAGGTAAAGATTTGACTCTCTGTGAATGTAGAAATGCTGAAGATACCGCTTTCACTTGAACGTAGCTTTAGACAATAGTTTGATTTCACGCCTTATGCCTTGGTATTAAATATGTTGAAAAATTAGCAAAACACATACGTTTAAAGGAATATATTGCAGAGAGAATAGACATTTACATTATACTAAAAGCAAGGAGAGAAGAAAGGAACAATTTCATGTTGCAAAAAATAAAGTTTTAATGAGATAGCGAATCTATGGGTATGGAATTGGTTTGGTTGAAATATGATACTCTAAAATGAATTACACTAAAGTTTAATTTATACATCTTATTCTTAATGGTTTGTATTTCCCAAGGTGAGAAATCAGTCATCTTCATGTAACGTGTTTCAGAAACTGTTGAACTGTATCTTAATTTGGATTACGGGGAGTCCTCAATTTATGACTACAATTGAGCCCTAAATTTATGTTGTTAAGTGAGATATTTGTTACTTTGTGAGTTTTGTCCTATTTTACGACCTTTCTTGTCACAGTTGTTAAGTGAATCACTGAAGTTGTTAAGTTAGTAACACGGTTGTGAAGTGAATCTGGGCTTCCCCGTTGGCTTTGCTTGTCAGAAAGTCACAAAAGGGCATCCCACGACCCCGGGACACTGCAACTGTCATAAGTATGAACCGGTTGCCAAGCATCTGAATTTTGATCATGTGACCATGGGGATGCTGCAATGGACCTAAGTGTGACTTTGCCGTTGTAATTTTCTAAATGAACTGTTATGTCAAGGACTATCTGTATATCAGGGATGGGCTCCAAAAATTTTAGCAAAAGATTCTCTGTCCAGTTGCTGGGTGGGCGTGTCCATGGTGGGCGTGGCCTAGTCAGCCTCCGGCACCATGGTGGGAGAAGCATTTTTCACCCTCCCTGGGCTCTGGGGGCTTTCCTTGAGCCTCCAGGAGAGTGAAAACGGCCTCCCCTGGGCTCCGGAGGCCCTCTGGGGGCTGGAGACAGGCCTGTTTCTGGACTTCCAGAACATCCGAGAGGCCTGTTTTTTGCCCTCCCCAAGCCTCAGCTCAGGGCCTGCACTTTCCTGGCATCCAAAACGGGCCACATGGAGACTCCTGGGAGGGGAGGTGCAGGGTAGGCAGATCCAACCAGGGGTGGGTGGGTCCAGCCAGGAGTCGGATTTGGGGGTTCGCCGAACTGGACAGACTCTTAGCAAGAGGATGGCCTGAACCCTAGCAGCCCACCCCTGCTGTATACGAGCCCTTCTCAATATT
Organism: Aparallactus werneri; assembly: GCA_032468035.1. Lineage (NCBI taxonomy): Eukaryota > Metazoa > Chordata > Lepidosauria > Squamata > Lamprophiidae > Aparallactus > Aparallactus werneri. Next base: position 23,479 of record JANHFQ010003508.1, read on the forward strand.
TATTTATTTATTTATTTATTATTTGGATTTTTATGCTGCCCCTCTCCCGAAGGACTCGGGGCGGCGTACAAATATAAAACAGAGAAATACAAAATTTAAAAATATATTAAATCTAATTAATCCAAATAAATACAATTTTAAAAAGTGGGAAATACAGATTAAAATTTAAAATTGTCTTAAAAATGTTAAAAATTTCAAAAAGGCCCGATGTGACTGCCCTAATACACTTGCTTGAACAGCCACGTCTTCAGGGCCTGACGGAAGGATCGAAGGTGGGGACCACTCGTAGCTCTGGCGGCAAGGTATTCCAGAGGGTAGGAGCTCCCACAGAGAAGGCTCTGCCCCTGGGTGACACCAGTCGACATTGTCGGGCCGAGGGCACCCTGAGGAGGCCAACTCTGTTGATACCATTCAACAGATTTTAGTGTGGCACCAATTACAGAGAAGATGAGAGAAGGCCGTCTCCGCTGGTATGGACATGTCCAGAGAGCAGCACCTTCCACTGTGGCCGGCGACCTCGCAGGCATCCAAAACAGAGATGGCAAGACACCATCAATGAAGATATGCAAGCTGCAGGCCTGCACCCTATCATGCAAAGTGGCATTCAATGATCCGAAAAGCAGACCCTGCACCTGCTGGAATATGATAGGAAGAAGATAGAAAGCACTCTTCTAGCTAATCTAAATGATTTCAAGTTTCCAAGACCAGCTGAATTTTAAGGTATAGCAAAGCTGGCTATAGCAAAGTGATCTCATGGTAAATGAATGTAATCTCTGAAAGTGGTGGAGATCTGGCAAAAAATTAGAAGACTGAAGGGGAGCAAACATAGTTCCAATATACAAAAATGGGAATGGATGAATCACATAAAATATAGAGCAATTACTGGTCAGTTCTGTACTTGGCAGGATCTAAGCACATATTGTAAAACAGCATTTCCTTGTATGCTATCATTATTAGAAGCCAGCTCAGGAATGTCAAAAACAAGCTTTGCCAAACTAACCTCATATCTTTTTATGATATAACTAGCCAATAACCTGGCATTGCCCGGGCATTTATTTATCCCAATCCTGTATTAGACAGGAATTGGGATAAATACAGTAAATGTCACGTAAGTGCGGAATGGGCTGTCCTCCCTCCTTCCATTAACATTTCTGCAATTCCTGAAGAGCAACTTCTCCCAGAGCCCTGATTTTGGCAAGAATTAAATTAGTTAAAAATGTTTTCCCTATGCCCCCAGAAGCATCAAGAAATGTTTTCTCAGCCTGCAGAACTGGTG
>JANHFQ010003509.1:36699-46843 GCA_032468035.1 Aparallactus werneri
GGAGGGAGGGAGCAAGATGGCATTCCCAAAAATATACACCCAGGCAAGGCCGGGTCATCAGCTAGTAAATAATATTTACATATGCAGTGGATCTTTTAAAAGTCTCTCATTAAGTTTGTCTTCCATAATCAATTTGTTGAGAGCAATCATGTACCTGAATTGTTGTACTGAAAAACAATATTTTTTTGTCTTGCTGAGAAAATGCATGTTTAGGTTCTCTCACTTGCCTCCCGTTTAAGAACCATTTTGTTCTTGACTGACATATTGATTTCTGCTGGCCCTTTGTTCTGGCTGCTTCCACAATTCAGGGGAGAACTTCTCAAAGATGGCTAAAACAAATTATGACTGAAATGATCCAAAACTTAGGTAGGTGAATGTTTATCTGCTTGTTTTAATGTACCAATTCAAAGAACTCATAGATCCTATGATCCCACACCTTTCCTGATAGCTTCTAATTCACTTTTGTCAATGTTCCCTTTATACAGGGAGAGGAAAGGAAGCAGTGGTAGTGTCTCCGTCAGCGTAGAGCCCTTTGAAACCGCTGGGCTGAACCGTTTGGAGCAGTTCAACAAGAAGTGCAAGAAGAAAAGATTCTTTAGTCAATTTATTCCAAAAGGTACATAGATGAAAGGACTTACATTACTTGAGTGGTCTTACCGGTGTATCTTGCAGTTGCTTTTTCTTCTTGTAAAAAAAGGCTGTAAGCTCGCCTCATTCTAGACATAAAAAGGCTTTCTTAGATGGACACAAATTAAAAACAACCAACCTGCTTCTCGAAGCCTCTATTTACCAGCTCTCAGAAGGAGAGGGCCAATGGGAGCCTAGATACAATGGTCAATGATAGCCCTCTTAAAGGGCAACTTGCTATTTCACATAATGAACACAGCCTGTTGGGGCATGACATGTAGCAAAAGGAATGCTTTGAGGAATAACTGGGATATGTAGGCCCAAGATAGCAGTGACTGAAGAGCAGCAGAATATAATACAGAATAACAGAGTTGGAAGGGAACCTTAGAGGTTGGTTCCCTTCCCTTAGAATCTTAACCCCTGCTCAACCAAGAGACCCTATACCATTCCAGAGAAATGACTGTCCAGTCTCTTCTTGAACATTTCCAGTAATGGAGCACCCACACTTTCTGGAGGCAAACTGTTCCATTGGTTAATTGTTTTCACTTTCAGGAAATTTCTTTTGAATTCTAGGTTGGATCTCTCCCATCTTTTACAACTTATCCTGCTCTCAGGTCCTTTTGAGAATAGGTTGACCCACCCTCTTTCCTGGCTACTTCTGTTCTTTTTCCCCCTCTTTTTATTTTATTTGTCTGTGTTATATGGTATTTTGTATTTTGTTTGCTTTAATATTTTTGTTTTGATCAATTTATGAGAGGAGAAAAGAGCAGCTTCTAAACCTTTTTACAGAAATTAAAATCTTTTAAGGAATTAAAATCTTTTAAGCAAAAAAGAAGAAGCAATAAAGAAGGAAAGAAATATCTCTGCAAAAAATATCTCTGGATTAATTTAAAAAAAACTTTAAAAATTATTTCTGAACCTAGCAAAACTGTCCTGCCAAAGCAGATAGGAGAATGAAGACTTCTTTCGAATCTGCACCTTTCACTTTTTGGGGTTTAAAAAGAAGCATCTTCGCTATGGTATGATTCATTTAACAAAACCATCCTTGTTATTAATAGTAAATAATAAATCTTTAGCTAGAAATGGCTTAGCAGTTGATCCCCCTCCCATGTCTCTTGTTCTATATTTCACAGATTTTAAGAAGCTCACAAAAACTCACCCACTGCATTCAAGAATACTTTTGTTTGGCACCTTCTCAATGTGAGTCAAAGATGACCTCAGGATGGAGTTCTTGAATGATGATTATACCATGACAAAAACACATTCTCTGTATAAATACATCCTGTTTGCTTCCCAAACAAGACTGGGTGGCTTACAACTGAAAATTCAATAAACAATAATTGTATAAACAATAAAATATGTTTATATTTTAAACATAACAGACCAGAAATGTGAAGTATAAAAACAAAGCAACCCAAAACAAAATAAAAACAAAACAAATAGGGAACTCTGTAAACACTATTTCCTCAAGATCTGGGAGAACAACCAGGTCTGTGACAAATTTCCTGAGTGCCATAAGGATGGGGGAGTGGATCAGCTGAACCAGTGTGCCAAGGCATTGCCTTGGTCTGTAAAGAACTGTCGAGCCTTGTCTGGATGAGACTTTGATGATTTAGAGGCAATAGGTAAGATTATTCTTGGCAGAGCCTGGTTGTGGTGGTTTTCAAAAAGATATAAACTTTGATTTGTCATTCCCACTGGGCTTAAGGTGTCTTTGAAAGGGATTTACAAAAACCATCTGACATCCATTTCTCAGGTCTTTACTGGCATTTTGAAATCTGAAAACACAGTGATGATGCTTTTAAAAAATCTCATGAATTCTCCATCAAGCATCACTTGAACAGTTTCTCTTTTAGGTACCACTGTAAAAACTTCATTTCAAACAGGCAACATTTACCGTATTTTTAATAAACAATTAAGCACACTCTTCTGTCTACTGTGCTCTAAACCGACCACGTAACAGGATGACTGTTCACATTTCATGAAGGAGGAAAATGGAAAAGGAGCAACAAGGCTGGATAAATGTAAGTGTACATGTAGGCAGAGATGGCTGATATTTCATCTTATTTTCTACTGCTTAGGTGGATTCTGTTCCTTCTTATATTTCTTCTTATATGACTATTGATTTATTTATCCACATTTAGAGGCCATCCAACTCCTTAGCGACTTTGGTGCACTTATAATAAATATCCTTATATAGAGATACAACTAGAGAACATCTCTGGACAACTGGAGGAACAAAATATTTTTGTGTACTATTATATTTATTCTTTAGGGTTTTTTTTTCACTAAACTAAATCAAACCTTACCTCAAAGGCAACAGCATGAAAAGGAGATTCCTTCATTTCTTCCATTTCAATTTTACAAAGAGATTCCACATAAGAAAGTTGTGATGTTCAGAGGATAATGACAAAGGAAGGGGCATCATTTAGTGATGTGGATTTTGAACAGAAAGAGCTGTGAATATAAATTGTCTTGCGTTACATTCTAGGCTTTAATGAGTTGGAGATACTGTATAAATAAATATTTTCACTAGCGGGAATTGGAATCTTGTGAAACAGGTTTATTATTTATGATTACTGAATAATGCCACATTGCAAACAGAGTCTAGCACTTTATTTCATGGCAGTAATTGAAGTTTGTCAAGTGAATCAGCATTGAAAGATAAACGAGAAAGAGTATTTTCATGGAGACTGCAAAAAAGAATATATTCTATCATTTAATTTTAGTTCTTCCAAAAGGCATTGTTCTTGCTCTCACAAAACACAAAAACAAAAAAAATGTTGACATGGCTCATAGAATACCTAAATTCTGTCTATATACATTGCATAGAATTGAATAGTAATTGCTAATATTCTCTGAAATATCGGCCAGTGTATTTGAACCAGAAAGACATCTTGCTCGGAAGCTGAATGTATGTATCCTGCCATTTTTAACATTAAGGGCCCCATATATTCGCTTTTAATCAGGGCTATAATTTTTTTTCTTGTTAGAATTTGAATGTTCTCCAGCTGAAGCAAAATTCTAAAAACACAGAATTAAAGAATTCTGTGGGGCAGCAATGTCTGCAGGAAGAAAGACTGACACTTATACATAAGTTATGAGATTTGGACATGCTGTCAAAGCATCCATGTTACCTGTTTTGACACCCACAGGCACCCATACGCACCCATAATTCAGACACTTCTGGCTACTACATATCTGAACAGGCAAAGGAGGACAAATGGGAGAAAGAAGTAACAATTAAATATTTGTATTTATATACTGATGAGAGAGAAAAGGATGACAAGTGAGTTAACAAATGAGGAATACACATGCAGAGGAATGTACTAGCTCCAGCTGTTTGTCCTGTTAGGAGGCAAAAGCTTTCAGGTATAATAGATTAATAGAATAACATAGTTGGAAGGGATCGTGGAGTTCAACCCACTGTTCATGCAGGAGACCCTATACCCTTTCGGACATGTTACTGTCCAGTCTCTTCTTAAAAGCCTCCAGTGATGGAGCACCCACAACTTCTGAAGGCAAGCCATTCTATTGGTTAATTGTTCTCAGTGTTAGGAAATTTCTCCTTAATTCTAGGTTGCTCCTCTCTTTGATTAGTTTCCATCCATTGTTTCTTGTCTTTTGGAAAATAGGTTGAATCCCTCTTCTTTGTGACAGCCCCTCAAATATTGGATCACTGCTATCGTGTTACTCCTAGTCCTTCTTGTCATTAGACTAGACATATCCAATTCCTGCAATCGTTTTTCATAAATATTAGTTTCCAGGCCTCTAATCATCTTTGTTGATTAAGGTCTATTTCAAACTGAGCTTGTTAACTTCCCCTTAATGCTGATCAGGAAATTTCTGTGCCAGAGAAAACTGCTCAGTCAGTGTCTCAAAAAGTCAGACAATATTTGTTTTGAATTGAGGCCATGAGGATAACCACAAGGAGATATCCTTTTTTTGCTGCCCTAGGCAAAGGAGTTTGACCTGAGAATTAGATCCACCTGAAATCTCAGTCAGAAAAGCCCATTCATGTACTGATGACTATTCCATTCCTGCTTATTTTAAACTCCCTCCATTCCTATACAGTACTCTATTTCTATTTGGTGGGAGGGGCTTGGAAGGGGAATAGGGAGCTGTGCCATCTAGTTATTATTGCTTTTAAACAACAAGGCATCATTGCATTCTTATGATTGATTGCAAAACACTCAGAAATCTATCAGCAGACCCTAATCTACTATAAGGCACTCCTGCTTTAAATGTCTGCGGAGACTTAATTTAGCTCTCTATAAATAACTTTCAAAATATTTACTGTCTTGAGTTGCTGATACAAATTACAGATATTTTGGTGCATGTGTCTTAAATGTATGAAAGTAACTCTCCAAGTGACATTGACACATGGTATGAGACTAAGTGTGCTTTTTTGAGTCAATGCAAAACAATAACAAACACTAGCTCTTTTTGACATGTGTTACCTTTAACTGTTCACCCTGATTCTATTAATCGCATGGAACATAAAGTGGACTTGATTCTTTTTACATTTAAGAAGTCCAGAATATTGTATTATAAACTTTCCAAGTGACAATCTTTCCCTCATTGCATCCTTTCATTAAAATCAACTTTTAAACTAAATACTCCTACATTCATACATTCACTCCTACGTTCATCCTACATTAAGAAAGCTAGTTGTCCCTCCAGCGAAAACATATATTAATCTTTAAAAGCTGGCAGAGTTACTGTGCAATATTAGAATAATTAGATTATAATTTCTTCTAAAGACTGGATTGCAAACACCATTGGCATTTGATATGGAAGACCATAACTTTTTTACATGTTCAGAAAAATCTTCCTGATTACCGGTAAATCATCTGACATGTATTTTTTGTGAAAAATTATACTGTATGTTTGGAAGAGGGACAGGATGCAAACATAAATCAAACCTACTAAATAGAATCAAAATGCAAGTTCAAGCTTTGGAGTCCTACAGTGCAGTGATGTATAGATTTAGTTTGGATCCAGTCTGATGATTCAGGTAATAGCCAACTCAGTGTTTGAGAAAATAAAAAACCAGGCAGAAACTCAAATCCAAGGCAAAATTCAGGCCTGTGATATTTCATGCCTCCCACACTGCGAAATCCATGTGTGGCAGTTTTCTGTTTTTAAAATTCATTTTTCACAGTGTAGGGGATAAAATCTTTTAAGCCTACAAAAATGTTAGGGGCCTATATGGACAATTTAAAACAGATATCTACATTTCACTTTATGCAGCTACTGGATATATTACTGACCAATTTTGTTTGCTCAGAAAATTTCAAAAAAAAGACCCATGACTAAACTGATGTTAGTATTCCTGAGAATAAATCCCACCAAGTTTAGTAAGGCTTGTTAAAACCTGACTATTCTCTTCATTTTGAACAATTCTCAGCTTCAGTGTGCAATCATTTTTTCCCTTGAGCCTTTCATTAGGATCACAGCTTGTAACAGTTAAGATAAAGAAAACAACACACACTCCCTAGTCCGACACCTGCAGAAAGGAAAATAAGCAGTGGCACTCTAAAAATATTTCTCTTATGATATCTTTTGGAAGAAAAATCAAATGCCTTGGATTATAATGATATCACCAATAAAATGAGCCATCAGGCCATCTCTAGGTGTGGCACTGTTTATATACCCTGCCTTTTAAAATAAGAATAAACAAATGACAAGTGATCTGTCAGGCACAAAGGATTGGGACCATAAGTTAAGTCATAACACAGATTATTTATTCAAGTTTATACACAAGAATCTAGTCAACTAACCATCAGCATTAAATTGGCACTTGATAAGGGTCAACAGAATTCAAGAGAAGCTGGGCTTGAATAATTTGTGGCAATGTAAGGACTCTAAACTGATGACATGTTTAACTCCGCTTCCCTCCAGCTCTGCCTGATCTTTTCTTACAGGATACCAGTTGCTTTCAACTTTGGCATAAACCAAAGATCCAGAAAGATGCAACTCAGCAGCCAGCTGGTTCCAGAGGGTGTGTGAAGTGTGTATAGAGGCTGGAACTGACTTTGCCAATCTTTCCCTAACATTTTAACCACTACATCACATTGGCTCTCTGCATTTTCTTGAAGCATGTGGATGAGAGTACATATTCCTTGGAAAAGAAAAAATAACTTTTTTGTACTTCTTTTCCCAGCTACATAATATCTTTTTAAAAGCTTCCACAGCTAAAGGGTTGGGAGAAGGATGGGACACCACATCTTTGCAAGTACACAACCCCGGAGTCATTCCATGATGCCTTGAGAATAGGGACTCAATGAGTACTTGGAAAGAAAGAGAGGGCATTGGCTGAGAAAGGAGAAATAATTGAAAAGAATATATCCTTTCTACCAAAATGATGGCAGTGACTATTCATAGAATATTATAACCATTTTTCAGTTTGCATATTGGCTCTACAGTAATAGGTATGAAGGTGATCCCTGCACTTTAATACCAAGATTATGTTTGTGGTTTTAAATTAGTGTGAATAGAATGAATCATATAAATTATAGAGAAGATCAAATAAGGGGCACTGAAATAATAATAAAAAACTATAAATATATCTCTTTAAGGGAATTCTAATAGAAAGTGCCTTTGAAGCATTGCTGTATTATTATTGCAGACACTAAAAAAAATTGTAGCGGGCAGGTTTTGATTTATAAACACCTCCATTAATGTAATAGCTTGTTGCTTTATAGAGTATAATGCAATGAGACATCAATGTTATCCAGTGAAGTCTGTTTGTTCATATAGAATAACAAAGTTGGAAAACATAATTTTAAGCTGTTGAATCCAAATCCTTGCTCAATGCTAGGATCCAAATTAAATTCTTCCTAACAGATAACTGTCCAATTTCTGTGTGAATAGATCTGTGGTGGATTGTGTCTGCAAAGGAGGAGATGGTGTGATGCACATTTCAAGGAGTGGGGCAAGACAAGAGACAACACAGCTTGGATCTAGATTGGAGACAGAGGAATAGATTTAACATAGCCACTCCCTAACCTACAATCTTGCAGAGTATATCAGTTAGGGTGAGAATAGTAAGGATTTACTAATAAAGGAGAATATTTGTAGCTCATGGTTGACATCCTTGGTACTCTAGGAGCTTTCTTTTTTTTCTTGCAGACATTTCATTACTCAAACTAGATACCATCATCAGTGCACTGCACTACACAGTGCACTGATGATGTTACCTAGTTTGGGTAATGAAATGTCCACAAGGAAAAAAGCAAGCTCAGAGAGCACCAAGGACCCCTCAGTAAGAATTTAGCCTGGCAAGACTAATGTGCCAATAATGACAAAGAGCAATCTAGCTAAGGTTCAGTTCTTTATTTGCTCACACTATGTAAACAGAATCTTACTTTGTGGAATTTATTGTGAGAATCCGATTGACATAGAAAGAAATACAGAAATATAGCACATTTGTACAAAAAAAATAATAGAGGCACACAAGTTGAATTTGTACTTATTTAGCTATAATTTGGAAGAGTTGACTTATCACTTTTTTCATCATTGTAATACTTACTTTTCACCATTTCACTTTCTCTTCAAAGCAACCTTCCTTACCACGATGTCCACCAGATGAGATATTGTCCCATAAAAAATAACCCAGTTTTTCCTGAATGCTTGTTTGCACTCCATCCTATTTGTATCAGGAACAAGCATCTCTTTCATCTGGACCAATAGTTGCAGTGACTGAATTAAAAGAAAAAGAAAAAACAGGTTTTATAATATACCGTATATCCATATCAAATATGAGTCAGATAAGAACTATGAAAGGAAATGGGCCAAATTCAACATAAGAAAAGTGCAGATTGTGAGTCCAATTCATATCTGTAATCTGCATTCAGAAGGAGATGGTCATTTGAAAGTTTTCCCCAAGGCAAAGATTGCTTATCTAGATGAAAATGAGAATTTCCAAACATCTGGACAAACACTTGTAAAGATAAACAAGGGAGAATTCATGTTAAAGACAAAATAAAAGCTTTAATGACCTCCTTAGTCTCTTGAATGAATTTGGACTCTTGAACTGAGGAGTTTCTTGAATAATGATTGAAATTCAATTCCAATGTTTCATTGCTTGTATTCCTATATGTAAGATATTTTAATGATTAGTGAAATAAGGATGTCCTTTTTGCTTTCATCCTTAGGTGGTGATGCATTTTTGGAACAGCCCCATTCCCAAATCTAACATGATATGTAAAACAGATTCAATCAGAGTAGTTGACAGAGCAGAAAATTCCCCCTAAGTACTGATCTGAAAGCTACAGGGCATATATGAATGTTAAGCTTGATATCCTGTGTAATCAAAATGTAAAATGTCAATCCCTAGTTCTCTCCATTAATCTGTTTTCTTCTTAATCATATATACAACTAGCATTAGCACTGTAGCTAAACTTGAGAACACTCTTAATTTTTTTCTAAATGCTTCTAAATAGAAAGAATGAACCCAACTAAAACCATAGTTCTCAAATACTGGATGACATGCTAGATTTGGCTGAAAATTGTAATTGTTATTCAAATCAATTAGCCTATATCATCATTTCAACTCTTGTTGAAATTCTTGGACATAAAGCTGAGGTACTGGAGAGAAAGTGTTTTTAACATGTTCAGACTATATTTTCTTCACCAGTTCTCCTGCATATATACTCCCAGCCAGAAGTGGTATTCAGCCAGTTCCAGCAGGTTCCGTAGAACTGGTAGCAATAATTTTGAGAACCGGCAAATACCACCTCTGATTGGCCAAACGCATAGCCATGCCCACCAAGCCATACTCACAGAACTGATAGGGAAAATTTTGAATCCCACCACTGCCCCCAGCTCCTCCCTTATTTACAGCTGAGCTTCCAGTTTTGTGCCTCTTACCAGCAGTCAAATAATCTGGTCCTACTACATTAAATAAAATTTAAAATAAAATAAAATATTTAAATTTAATATCTGGAGCAGTAGGGTTGTGCTGTGATCCAGAGCACACAGTTGTGAATGATTGCTGTGGGTATGGAGCGGGAGTTTCCCTTTCCCCCCACCTTTTTCTTCTATGTGCCCTGTGTGGTTTCTGATTTACCTCATGATGCTCCTGACTATCTAGTTTGCTGTATATATAGATGTAAAATATATTTATTTATATAAAATTGCAAGTTTGTGTAAGCATCTATGACTTCATTTGGACAGCTGCTATGCAATTGCCTGACAAAAATGCAGATAAAATAATAAAATAAATAAAACAAACTCTTGCACTGTTTTTGCCTTATTTCTGATGTAATCTTAAAGAAATTCTCAGATTATAGATGTTCAGATTAGTATACAGTAAATCTGAACAGTTTTACTGCCTACTTTACAGGACAGATCTTTATCCCAGAGAGGTGTGGATTTTTAATTTAAAGAATATTATGTAGATACTCTAATATACTTAAGGATGTGAATTAGTAGGCAATTACTCTTTATTATTTTTTCTTTTCTTTGCAAAAACATACTGTTCACTCATAACAACAAGGCTTCATAGAATGAT
>JANHFQ010003512.1:30335-42505 GCA_032468035.1 Aparallactus werneri
TTGAATAAGAAACAAAGAGATGAAGATAGAGATAAAAATGAGGAGCTCTAGGCATTTTTTGTTTATATATGTTTAAACAATATAATTGTTTATTAAAGGATTATTGAAATTTGATAAATGTCATAGAAATCAATAATATTGTTATGATGAATTGGATTAATATGAATGATACCCAAAACCAACCCTGTTCACACACAATATGGATGTATACTTAAGGAAAAACAATAAAAAATATACTAAACAGTTTGAGATTCCATTGTGCAAATTTGTTCCCCCTGGTCTTTTAACTAAATATTATATAAGCAGCAGTGCTGTTGAAAAGACTAATTCTACTGACAAACATTAATATATATGAATATCCTTTAATTTGTAGCCTCTTTGCTAATGCTTAAGAATTAGCTTCTTCCACATTTATTGGTATAGGATTAGTTACAGGAAATACTTTCTGCTTTAGATCTGTATTAGCATAAACTCCACTTTCATCTTGCCACGTGTTGATCCCATGTCTCCTGTAATCTGCTGTGTCGGTAAACTGGGAATGACATTTTCTATGTACTACAGAGTACCCGCTTGTTTCAGGTGTAACCTAAAGGGAAGGTATTCATGTATATTATTACTCAAAAGAAAGTTTTGAAGATCAAACTTTAACATCAGCAACACTGTATGCCAAAAATAAATTTAATCAGTTGACACATTTCTCTTCCAATAACATTCTGATTATTTAAATTTCTCAAATTAAGAAATGTGAATGAAAAAAGCTATGTGAGTGGCAACATTTTTAAACAGATTTTCCAAAATAGCAATTCTGTGCTCATCTCTAATGCATATGATTTTCAGTGTCTACAAGAACTGGTTGTAGTATTACATAATACCATCCTGTTCTCAAAACCAGCAAAATCTTTGCTACCTATGAAGAATACAGCGTTCTCTCAGTCATGGCCTGTATTTGCAGATAGTTCTCAAGTTATGACCATTATAGGACCAGAAAATGAAAATCAATCATTGTGGTGCAGTCATTAAGTGAAGCATCATGTGACTGCACCCAATTTTATGACATTTCTGCCATGTTCATTAAAAAAACCACTGGAGTTATTAAGCGAGACATCACATGATCATGATTCTTGCCGTCTTCTCCATTGATTTTGTTTCTCAAAAGCTGACTCAGAAGCTGGCAATCATGTGACTTCAAGACACTGCAACTGTCCTGAGGGCAAGCCAGTTGCCATGTGCCTGGATCATGATCACGTGACTTTGGGAATTCGCTGCAACAATCATTAAAAGTGAGGACCAGATGTAAGTACTTTTTTTTTGCACTGTCATAACTTAGAACACTTGCTAAGAGAATGGTCATTAAGTGAGGATTACCTGTAACATTAAGATATATCATTTACTAAAAGTCACTATGGCAATTTTGTCTGAGCATACATCATTTTCTTTTTGCAGTTTCTTTTAAATTTTTTTGGTCTTTTTATTACTGTATGTAAGTTGCTCAAACTAGTTTTGAGTTCAGCAATCTTCCAAACTTCATTAATGAAATAAATAAAACCAGACCTAGCACAAAACAGGAAGAGTCAGCTGTAATGAGAAAAGCAGGTTTTTTGCTAAAAGAATCGCAAAGAGCTTAGGAATTGATGGGTCATTTTTCTTTGGATAGAAGAAGGCTTGAGTAATAAAAAAGCATAGAAGTGAAGTTAATGGCAGGGAGGCGATACAGAAGTACAGTATATCCAGGAGGCATTAAATTCAAGGAAGTCAGGTATTTAATACCTAGGAAACTTGAGAGGAAGTAGGTAAAGCAGGGGTATCCAACCTTGGCAACTGGAAGATTATGGGAATTCTGAAAGTTGAAGTCCACAGGTCTTCAAGTTAACAAGGTTGGATACTCCTGAGGTAAATTAAAATGAAAAATATAGAGTAAAGAATAAGGATGTGTGGGAACAGAAACTGTGAAATTATGAATTAGATATGGTTGGAAAAAGAGAGAAGCTGTCCAGCCAACAGACTACCAACAGAAACTTCAGGAAAGTAAAAGATGAGAAATACTTTTTATAAACTAACTTAAAAGAAATACATTTACAGCTGATGGAAACTAATATTCCTGTTTTTAATATGAACAAAATGATACGAGGATGACCATGTGTGAGAGAAAGTGAGCTATTTCATTAGAATAGATGAATATATATATATATTTCTTTCTTTTGGGGGTTGCCATGGTTACAAAAAGTATGATCACAATCTTATTTTGTTAGATTTCTAATTTATTTTTTTAAAAAGGAATCCAGATGGAATCATTATGCAACAACATGCGTCTCTGTTCATTTATTGGCCTTGTGCAATTTGAAAGGTTCTTCCAATTTGAAAGGTTCTTCTTTTAAAAACAAATCACAGATATACACAGACAGAGAAACATGACAAAGTTCTCCTAATGTTTTCAATTGTAGGAGTTTTATTATATAATTAACTTTTTTTCAGAATCATAAAAGTAGGTGCCAATAAAGAACACAATGCAATTTTGTAATTCAAATAAGAACCACTGTCCTAGGTTTGATTTTGTGCTACCAGACATGGAAATAATGCATTCTTTTACAAATGATACTAAAAAACAATGCAAATCAAAGATTTTTAATAGCAAAAGATATCCTTTATTCTTTTATTTGTATGTTAATGTTTTGCGTTCTCATTTTCATCTTCCATCTTATTTTCTACCTTAGGCCCGTCACACTGGTGGTCCGTGGGCTGGATAAGTCACATTCAGGCCACATCCACCCTGGCTCCACAAAGGCAAAAAACTTTGCAATACGTCACAATCTGTCCCATGACATGATCGAGTTTGACACCCGTGTACTACTTTATCTATCATTTGTAGTCATATGTAGCTTATCAATGGTTTCTAGTATAGCCCGGAGTTCTATGTCCTGGACCTATACCTTTATAATTTGTATAGTTTTATTCAGCTTTATTTCTAGTTTGAATTCTTGTTAAGAGAATGCTTTTCTTCTTCAGGCCAATGCTTGACACGTCACTTATGTGGCTTGTTGGGTACTAGGAGGATTTGGATTATTCCAGATTCCAGTTCCCCAGGTTCAGTCCAGGAAGTTGTATTGACCATAAATACTGGTTCCTTTTGAGATGTCAAGGCTGGGGATGGTGGAGATGCTTCTGACTCTGTTGTGCTGTTTTCCATGTTTTAGGGCACTCTGCCACTAGCCCCAGTCTAACACATCTATAAGATAAGCCAACTCAAATACTGTAATATAGATTTTGGACATTGCTTAACTGTTTTCAAAATAAAATCTGCTATAGATATCCAACTGAATCTTACATTCAATTGTCATAACAGTCGCCCAGTAGTAGCTGCTTATTAAAATCCTGTTTTGCATAACAATCCAATATCCTTTATTTCCCCATATTCTTTCTATTCACATATACCAGTACTTACATACGGCATATAGTCATATGGTGGAATATAATCTAATCGGTATGATGTATCCATAAACCTGTAAAACATTAACCATGTAGTAAGACTAGCTCCACACTATTTTTTAAAAGTATATTTACAAGCTCATTAAATACTGTATAATTGAAAATGTAGCTAATATTTTTCTTAAAAACCAAAATCAAAGCAATTTTTCTCAAGTGTATTCAAAGCAATTAAAATATCTTCCAGCCGCTATTATATTCCCTGTCATAAATTATTTCTGCAGAGGTCAGTTTTTCTTTTTCTTTTTTTGGAGAAAATATGCTATACAATCTGAACATATAAAACATAAACATTTTCAAACATCTATTTGATTAATTAATATCTCACACAATGACAAATTGGAGTATTCTTAGATGGTTGCAAATGTTTCTGAAGAGGAGAATTACATATATATGAGAAGTCTCACTGTTTATATTGAGTTAAATATTTCTATATCTTCAGCTTCAAAAGTTCTACTAAGGCTTACAAGCAAACAGAATAAATGTTCTACTGTCCCAAAATTTAGACAAGGTTAAAACTGTCTTCAAATTTATAGGACAACTACCAGTACAAGGATGAAGTTGGATTTGAGATACATTTAAAGCTTTCATAACTCTGAGTACCAAAGGGATCTGTGGCAGACAAATTTCCATCTCATCTCTTTACTCATTTCTTTCACACAATCTTAGAAGAAGAAAGCAGGAGTACAATAAATGTGGCTTCTCACATTTTAGAGTTTATCATAGACCCTATGATAAAACGTTTTATGGTTATTAGTACCGT
Organism: Aparallactus werneri; assembly: GCA_032468035.1. Taxonomy (NCBI): domain Eukaryota; kingdom Metazoa; phylum Chordata; class Lepidosauria; order Squamata; family Lamprophiidae; genus Aparallactus; species Aparallactus werneri. Next base: position 34,579 of record JANHFQ010003512.1, read on the forward strand.
ACATGTTTTGCAAGAGACCATGTCAATACATAAAAACAGAACATACCCTTATCATCTTGTAATAAAGATCATTTTGTACCACCTTTTCTTTGAAAAAAATGACCTCACTTAAGTTTCCGTTCCAAACCAGTGACTAAGTTTTGGAACAATTTCCAAGTTACAATCAAGGCAGATGATCCATCTCTTGCAAGCAAAATAAAATCTACTTTTTAGGAACTAAGAAGGGAGCTTAAGGCAGCTGGACTTAGCTTCCTCTTACTTTTCTTTCTCTGATCTGTTTATTATTCTTCATAGAGCAAATAAAATATATCATATTTCTGTGGAAACACAACTGGTCAACAATCAGTTCAATTTACAAACATTACTCACTTCCTGCACAGAAAAATGTCAGTGACATTGATAATGTTGGGGATGCATTCTGTCTCCAGCAGCCCACCATGGCTTCTGAAATCTAGTTATCAGGTCCCCCCCCCGCCCTGCTAGGAGATATGTAGTTTAAAAATCCAGAGAATTATTAGGTTGCAATAACGGTTGCTGCCATCTGATGGTTATCTAGATTTCTGTGCCAGATTTCTGGTGGCTCTACTTTTGAAGACAATATACTCTGAACATTGCTGAAAAGTTAGGCTGACCAACTTTAAACATCCTTAGAAGATGACTTTTCTGTTTCAGCCTGACTTGAAGCCTAGATAACAGCAGGACAGAAGTGTAATCCAATTAATTTCCTTATAAGTCATAAGTGACCTTTAATACCATAGCCACATGATACATTTCTGTAGCATCTTTGTGGATTACTATAGTAGCAATGTTCTTATTTTCAGAACTGATTTTAAAAATGAAAAAGTACTTGATTCCTTGGAATTGTTTCAAGGGTTCTTATACTGCCTATTTTGTTGCCCGTATTATATATAGTAAATTAGTCATTGTTCTATTGGTAATCTATAGATTTCAATACCTTCATTGAAATATTGTGCAAGCAAAAAAACCCCTAGATAATTAAAACGCTTATGCATTTCTGTTTTCACCTACTTTAGAAACAGGTGTAGGAAGGTCAAAACCACCCCATGTCATCTTGACTCTCTTTCCTTCCTTCCTGTCTGCCTAATGAACTCCAACAATAAAAGACACCTAGGCTGAAAGCAAAGCATGTCTTAACATAGATGACATTGGCAAATGTCACCACCAACTTCACTAAATAAGAAAATCCCCTCAAGGTATTATTACTTCTTCATTTCAGTAATAAATTTCCTTACACAAATTCTTCACCCTAAAGTTACCCCTTGACTCACCAAAGGTAAAAGATAGCAAAACTCCACCAAGAGTTAAGCTGAATTTCCTCACTACCAGACTAGACCAGGGGTGCTTTCCAGTAATCCATAGAAGGCAGGTTGAGTCCACAAACTTTCTAAGAACAACAGAGGGACTTATTTATAAAAGTACCTCTCTAAAGCTATGATTCATGGCCACCTATGATTGCTATGACTGTCAAATGCTCTCAAATTTCACCTCTGCTTCTAGCAACTGTCCTATGTTTTCTGGAATAGCAGGCTCAGAACGGATCAAGAATTTCTTCCAACACAGGGAAAAAGAGGTTACTTGACCAAATCAAGGGAAATCCTGAATATACAGAAGAAAGTGCCTCCGGCATTCCCACAACCACACCAGCTGCAAACTAGAGACTGCTCTTGTTTAATAAACCAAACATCCTAATAGTGGTTTTGCTAAGTGGAGCAGCTGCAAGCAAGCAAGCAAGCAACCCAGCACATGAAAACCTCTCCAGAGAGCTGTGGGAAAAATTAAAGAACTTTGTCTTTATTTCTGATCTGTCTTTCCATTCCTTCCCACCTGTTGTGACTCAGTAGCGTGTGGTGGATCTAGCAGCCGATTCCAACTCGGAGGGAGACATGGAGTCGGATGGAGGGGAGGAATTGGCTGCTGACAGTGTGCCAGAGGCTGGCCCCTCTACTAGCTCCAGGAGGCCTCGACTGCCAAGAGCAGTGAGGATAAGGCTATAATTGATGCCAGAACTAGGAGGTGTTGAAGAAGGCATCAACAGCAGCTAGAGCAACGAGGCAGGAGGGGGAGCCGAGCTACAGCTGGCCAGTGATGCACCACACCCCTGAGGATTTAAAAGAGGTATGGCTGGACTGGTTGCCTCATGCAAGACAACTTGTTGCAAGTATCAAGAACGTAGTTTCCTTTCAGGACTGAATTCCAGTGTTCCTGCAATTAGGAGGAATTGTACTTCTCTTGATTTGAAGCTCTGTCGTGAGTAAGCTTATCTGAGGTACTGGCATTTTGCCTGAAGGACTTGGCAACTGGCCGTAACACTTGGCAGGCTTCCCGTACTAAGTCGAAAGATAAGGAGAACTGTTTGGGGGAGGGTTGACTTGTATAAAAAGAACACTTTGAATTTACTACCAGCTATGGGGTTTGTGGCTTATTGGTCTGGGACACAACACCACCTTTCTCCAAAGCGGTGAATGTATTTGCAAGTAAGTTCAACCACAGGCATAGGAAACTTGAGTTTACAACATGATGGTTATGCAATACAAATTCAGCAGGCTGTTACGGGCAAATCTCCTTAGAAGCAAAATCTCCCAAAGGTCTAAGAAAAGTTTAGGGTATTGTATTAAATTATTAGCAGCAAGACAAAGAAGTCAATCAGAAATCATAAGAAACCAGTTTCATTATCAGTTTTCTAGTGCAAAACAAAAACATTAAAATAACTGAAACAGACGTTTAAATGTTCTGGTAATGGCAAGAATAAAAGCATCAGATACTTTTAAGTACCAAGGTACTATGAGGTACAAATATAGGAACTTTTATCATATTACAGATCTCAATAAGCATTAACATGAAGCACAACAAAATCTGAACTTCAGAGTAAAACTAAAATAATTAGCATATATGTATATACAAACCTTTTAAACTTCTCTGGTGGGTGGCGTGGTAATACAGCACCAAAACCTGTTTCAGGTAGCCCTGTCTCCCTGAGGGGGAAAAAAGAGAGACAATTTTCAAATTGAACAAAAATTTAAAGGAAAATGCAAGCTTTATTTTAGAGCAAATTGGCAATGCTGGATGGACGGATGGGCAGGCAGGCTTAAGTCAAAATCAATTCAACGGGCTTTACAAAGGACAAAGTGTAGGGGAGTGCAACCTTAAAGAAAACTAGTATTTTGTTTCTTTACTGTACTTTGCATTGTTGCACTGCCCTCTACTGGATGAATTGTGTCAAACTCTTTAAACATACTAAAAAAATAATTACATTAACTTTGTAGTTCTCAGGATAAATATGTTCAAAATCAGTTACTGTTTTCTCTTTTTATTTAATGCTTTGTGGACATTAATGAACTGTAAAATATGTAAGAGATTAGATGGAGTATTTCTTGAAATTAAGTATTAATTGCTGTCAATGTTTTTAAAAACAAATATAAGGTAGAAAGAAATAGGACAAAAAAGATGATTGTGGCATATTTTATATGATATTAAATTATTATAGATGCGAAAATATAAGAAATACCTGTCAACAGCAATTGTATGAAAGCCATCTTCATCCAGCAAAGGTTTCCAAATCTCTAGTTCTTTATATTCTTTTTTGCTACTGGGAGATGACAGATAATCTTGATATGTTGTTATCCATTTCTAAAATTAAATGTTAAAACAAGGAATCATTACATAATTCAAATGCAGTACAAAAATAATGTTTTAAAAAGTACTCCAACACTTGATATCTGTTAAAATCCTGGAGATATAATTTCACTCTTATAATTTATGCATTGTGGCGACGTTTCGATGAGATCTCACTCATCATCTTCTGGCCGTTGGTTTAGTCTATATCGGTATACAGACTAAATGTATACCAATACAGACTAAACCAACAGCCAGAAGGTGATGAGTTAGATCTCATCGAAATATTGCCACAACTTTCCAAAGATGACAAGGATATGGTAAGAAACCTAAGAGTGTGTGTGTGTGTGTGTGTGTTTTCTATTCTTGTAACATCAATGTTTGCCTAGTAAATTAATTAAGGATGAGTTGGTCATTTTCTATTCATAAATAAAGCATCCCAGACTGGTTCTCTTTCATGGCTGAAAATAAACATTTGAACTAATAAATGATAATAAAACATCTACAAAATTACAAAGTCCTGGTGTAGTTTCATGAAAGTCCTTCATGAAATCATTGATGTTGATTGAAATTAACGTGGGTGGTTTTAATACTGATCTTGAGTCCTATAAAACGTTTACATAATATTTATTACCTTAATAACAATATACAGGTGTATTCTATGAATGGCTATGCTGTGTATATTGATAATAAATAAATACGAATGTGATACATAAACATAAACAAACATACTTTCAACAATAAGCTGTCTTACTTGATCCATGGTTCCAAATCTGCAGTAAGTAGACTGACATAAATTTTTAAAACCCAAAGGAATTTCATGTATATCATAATCCTTAGGTTCAGTCTCTCTATTCTGGGACCTTTATAAGAAATAAATAGTAATACTAAAGCATATTTTAAAAGTTATTAATATCTACATTACTACTGACATATTACAAGTCAAACCCAAATATGTGTATGTGCAGAGACAATTACATTTTTATTTTAATCAAAGTACCATGCAAGACTTCTCAGAAAGTGTTAAAAGTCTCTAAATAAATCTGAAATAAAAAACAAAATAAACCCAAAAATTTGAAAAAGAAAAGTCAACTTCAAATATTATTACTAACTCAACTGCTAAGCTTCATAGGCTTAGTTATATCTGGGGGGGGGGGGTTAAAAGAGAGAATGTTCTTAAATCACATCAGACCAGTACTTTTTTCTTACCAGCCAGACACAAGAGTGGGTCTCCCATAATATGCTGAATTGGAGCGCAAGGTCAGCGCTCCTTTGCGCTCCATCACATCTGGTGGCCCTAATTCCATCTTCAAATGATTTTGGTTTTTCACCTCTTCTACAGGACCACTATATCTGAAATTAATTCAGTATTATTTCTCCTACTGCAGCGCCATTCACAGCAGAATATTCACATTCATTTGGGATGAGGGTATTATAACTAAGAAGTTAATCTTGAGACCAATACTTCACTTCCTCTGTATTATTTCTCAAAGCTCCAAGCTTTCACTGGCTTATTCTCCCAAGTCAACAAATGAAATGAACAGCAAGGAAGAAGTAAGCCTTAGCAGCCTTCATTCTTTGCTGGACACATTAGTCTCCATGGTGACCACTGATGCTATAGAGGAAAATAAAAAACCTCAGAACTATTCCGCCAAGAGGCCGGAACTACTTTTCTGTTCATTGTAAGTCAAGGGGAAAGCTACAAATGATTCTTACAAGGTACAGCAATACTATGGAAATATCCAAAATGTGAGGTATCACGACAAGCTTTTTTATATTGTTTCCCTGTCATTTCATGGGCAGAGTCATGCTGAATTCAACCATTTCCCCTGTAAATAATCAAAGTGTGCATTTTACAGTACTTTTTTTTGGAAAGAATAAAACTTTATTTTGAAGATTCAAAATACAATTTAAAAAAAAGAAAATACATCAGTGTAATGAATCTTTCACAAACAATTCACCTTATATTTTCTATCATATGTCTAGGCACTGCTCAAAGCGGTATTTTACAAATTAATTTACAATAATATTTTTTCCAAAATCTTAACAAAGCACTTCTTAATATATGAACTTTAAAAATACTATCTACCTTTTTACCATATAATAAGTATGCATGCCACCCATATAATAAATCATATCCTTCAACATTCAACAATCTTTGTTCTGTCAGATTAAACCAATGACTCAATGCTGCTAAAGTTACTGCTTCATAATACAGTCTTATGTTAAGCATTTTAAGGCCACCCCTCTCACACACATCCTGCATTATCTTCAATTTAACTCATGGTCTTTTCCCTGCCCAAATAAATTTATTAATACTTTTCTGCCAATCATTTAGATCAATCTAGATTATACTGTTGATGGAAGCATCATTGATTGAATTGTGCCCAGATCTTATTAATAATCCCACTTTGGCTTTGAGAGTGGTATGGAGTGCCAAGGATTCTGTCAGAAGCCCTGTAGTCAGAGGTGGTATTTAGCCAGTTTTGACAGGTTCCGGAGAACCGGTTGCAATAATTTTGATTGGTTTGGAGAACTGGCAAATACCACCTCTGATTGGCTGACCACATAGCCATGTCCACCAAGCCACACCCACAGAACCTGTAGTAAAAAAATTGAATCCCACCACTTCCTGTGGTCAATGAGTTGGGTCAGGAATATGAGGGGATAGTTATAAAGTTTGGAGATGATACAAAGCAAGAAGGATTTGCAAACAATTTTGATGAAAGAAACAAAATCCAAAAGGATCTAGGCAGGCTTGGTGATGCAAGGGCTGAACTGATAGGATGGAATTAATCGGTGTGGAAAAAAATCAGGTTTTAGATGAGTGGAATTGATTAAATCAAGTTGATATATTTTATTTATTTGTTCATGTGTTTATTTATATCCCACCTTTATTACTTTCACAAATAATTCAATCTGGCGAATCTATCCAACACCCCTTCCTTCTCCTATTTTCCACACAACAACAATACTATGAGTTGATTATATAGAAATATAAATTCAGAGTCTGTTATCTTATTAGAACAATCCCATAGATTTGCAATGGGAATTTGGTGTTTGGCATTCCCAAACTGCCCCCTCCTCTTGACTTATGGGGGATAGGTTATGACTGTTGCACCACCCATTCTGATCACATGATGACTTGCTTTATGACCAATCCAACTTATAACAGAAATTCCTGTTCCGATTGTGATCATTAAATTGAGGACTACCTGTACATGTAAAAAAGGTAACTAGGTATTTCTGTCATTAAGCTAAACAGGAGGCAACAGAGTGATGCAGCAGGTAAAAAGGCAAATCTACATTAGAATACAATACACTGAATGGAAAATAGGGTAGCTGAACTCTATACTATACTGATCCTAGTTTTTGCTCAAACAAAAATTCCAAAAAAAAATAAAATGAAGCGCTGCTAGTTGTTAAGTTTGCAACTAAATGTGAAAGCAGCAAAGCTATGTTTGATGGCTGGTTTTTCAAGCTGAAATGGATTTCAAGCTGCAACGTTGGCAACAATGCGAGGAGGTCTAAATGTTCTAACTGCCCTAAACCCCCTATCTCCGGGGTGTCAAACTGGTGGCAAGGCAGACCGGATGGGTCACACCCAGGCCATGCCCACCCCAGCTCCACGAAGAGGAAAAAAGTCACGAAATGTCACGTGACAGCCATGAGTTTGACACCCGTGCCCTATCTCTCAAACTGTTCTTTCCTGACAATTTTCCTTTAGTCTCCAGGAATCGACATAAGAAGAAAAGATCTTAGACTGAAGGAAGGAAATGAAAGGTTTCCCAACTGACATTTCTCTACTTAAAGTCACCTGCCTAGATCAGGTTTCCCTAATCTGATGCCCTCCTGAGAGTGACTACAACTCCCAAATTTCTAGCCCTAATCTTTATGTCCACATTTAGCAATTCATAATTTGACAGAAGTTAATATATTCAACAACAACAAATCCTTAACCAAACAATTGTAAATATAATTTGCATAGCCAGGTGGAAGATTAAACAATCCTTTAATTTAATTCTAACAGTCTTTTCAATATTTCCTGACAAATGTAGAAGAAAATCAGCTTTGCCCTGAACATATTCCATTTGTTCTGATTCTTTTTATAGAGTTTTGCTTTTACTGTATAGAAACCACAGCTGCATTTTATTTTCTATTAATATATAATGATGCTGTTGAATAAAAGGAAAAGTTTGGGCCAATTTCTTTTCTTTGTCAACTACCTTGTTCTCAACAAGCCATAGCAAAATATACCCCAAAATAGCTAATACACCTGAGCTTCCTTGCTAAT
>JANHFQ010003512.1:52871-63032 GCA_032468035.1 Aparallactus werneri
CTCTCTCTCTCTCTCTCTCTCTCTCTCTCTCTCTCTCTCTCTCTCTCTCTCTCTCTCTCTCTCTCTCTCTCTTCTTTTCTTTTCTTCCTTTCCTTTCCTTTCCTTTCCTTTCCCTTTCTTTCCTTTCCTTTCCCTTTTCCTTTTCCTTTTCCTTTTCCTTTCCTTTTAGTTTGCTGTTTCCATAGTGCACTTGCAACCCAGAGGCAGTGAGTTCTACAAAACAATAAAAGCTGTTCATATGGTGGGGAAGCTTTTAAGAATAATGTTTTCCCTTTTTTAATGTGATTTTGATGGACTCTGGCTCTTTTTCATGTGAAACTGATTCATTTATTGCATCATTTATTGTGTTGCTAACATAATGTCTGATGTTTCTGCTTACTATCAGAAGGTAGAACCTTTAATCTCCCAAATATTGCTCAACTCTTAACTCCCAGTATCATTAGCCATTTCCGATGTTTTGATACAGAATGTTTGGTACATAATTTTGGATAAATGTTCCAAATCTCATACAACTTTAAAGGGTTTGAAAGAAGGTTAAGAATCTCATCAACATTACACAAACACAAATAACAGAGCAACTATATCACATAGTTAATGCTAAAAAAAATCACACCATAAATGTATATATGCCTTTTCATAAAATATTTATTTCTCTTTATCTCTATTTAGAATTGATAGATATCACATGTACCTTGTTGTTGCTGAACCCAGATTTCACTACTGCATGGAATGTAAGGTAAGATAAGTAAATATACATTACCATCAAACTAAAAAGGCCAGGCCAATACTCAATCTTCATATTCAAAATCATTGGCCCCCAAGCCTGTTGACAGAGCCATGTTTTCACTGCTCAACGAAAGGATAGGAGGTTGGGCATAATCTGGATTCCAGGGGGTAGTTTGTTCCAAAGTGTTGGAATGGCCATAGAGAAGGCCCTCCCCCACAGGCCCACCAGCCAACATTGTTTGGCCGATGGGACCCAGAGGAGGCCAACTCTATGGGCTCTCACAGGGGCGTGGGAAGCAGAAGGCGGTCTCGAAGGTATATATGTTATATGTTACAGAGAATCTTATTTCATGTATAATGATTTTTAAATCACAGTAGTGCCAATCAGCTGTTTTTCGGCTGTGCTGGGTTGCTCGCGCATGCATGCACAAAGTGTGGGGGAGCGCAGGGGGTCGTGCATGCATGCACAGAGGGTTGTGCGCACATGTGCAGGGGGTCGCGCATGTATGTGCAGAGGTCATGTGCAGTGTATTATGGGTATGGGCACCCTGCACCCCCTTTCCACAGTTGTTTCCACACTTGAACCCACTTACTGTATTCCTTTTGAAGATGGAAGATGCAAATAGCCATTACATCATATTGTCCTAAACAATGAAAATAATGCAAGTGGGACAAAATAAGAGACATCACTCCTTGCCACATCTTTCACTGCGGGTTGTACCTCTTTCCAATGTTAATCCCTTTCCAAAGGAATTGAAGGATGATATCCTACTCTTCTGATTAGGGTTCTTACAGGAAAGCTATTGGTTATCTTGTTAGCTTTCCCCATTAAAGAGGAAGGGTAGAAGCATAAAGACAAATCTCTGGAGGACAGTTAGCAGAGCTGAGGAGGGTGCATGTCCATGGGCTGAAAATGGGGTCATAGGATCAACTTTGCGGGGACATGGGATCACTTTTTCCGACCTTTAGACAAGCAAAGTCAACGGAAAAGCCAGATTCACTTAACTGTGTTATTAACTTATCAGCTGAAGTAATTCACTTAACAACTGTGGCAAGAAAGGTTATAGTGTAAAACTCACTTAACTATCTCACTTAACAACAGAAATTGTAGTCATAAGTTGAGGACTGCCTGTATATTGTTATGAAGCACTTCTTGCATATTAATCGCAATTTTCATTTTGAAATCTGTGTGTGTATTCAATATTTAGAAATACATAATTTGGTATTTAGAAACACACAATTGCCACATTCTTACATGGAGGAGACTCCTTTCTGGGTCAATATCTGCTGAGTCCAGGGTGTCGGAACATTGATCCTGGCTGATGGCTTGGCAGCACAGGACACGACATCCTGGCCATCTTCCTCATCTGACAATGACTCACCAGGCCAGGCCACGGAGCATGGTTGTGAAGTTCTAATATTATAAATCTGATGTTTTTTACTGATATTTAAATAGGTACACAGTGGGTATCATGTATCATTACTTTTATTAGGAAGTAAGTGCTCAGCAAATTATCTTTAGTACCTATGTCTTTGGTTTTTGTTTCAGAAAAGAATTGATATTGTCTGGCACTTTAAACCCCATTAAAGACTTACATCTTGGAAAATTGGCACTAACCAAGTTTCCCAAAAGTCCAGAAACATGGATTCATAGGTTTGTGGTTTTACTTCTTTATATTGAAATACACATTTGTGTTATCTCTGTGAGATATTGTGGTAGATATCATCTGGAAAAAAAGGAAAGCATTAGGCGGATCTTTGCTTTGCTGTATAGCAGGAATGGCGAACCTATGACACGGGTGCCCAAAGTGGCACGCGGAGCCATGTTGGCTGGCACGCAGAGCCATCACCCATTTCTCTTCTGGGTTCCAGCACACCGGCCAGCTGGTCTCTTTCTGGTGCATGCGTGCGCAAAGACTAGCTGGCCAATGAGCATACAGCCGAGGAAAACCCAGGTGCCAGCATGTACACGCCGGCCAGGCACGCTCCTCGCAGGTGTTGTCAGTGGTGGGCTGCTGGCACCCCAACCCAAGACCCGGGAATGCTGACACCCCTTCCCTCCGAGGCCGGAAAAGGGCTCTGGCTTTCCAGCGAAGGGAGGTGGCATTCCCCTGCCCAACTTCCTATCTTCGCCGGCAGAGCCGGCACATACACACTGGACAGCTGGTCTGGCGTACATGCACATAAAACCAGGTGGCCGGCGTACATGTGCGTGCCAGAAACTGGAAGATCATGTGCTCTTTTGGTTTCCGGCATGCGGGAGCATGCACACACTCGCTCCCATTTTTGGCACTCGGTGCCAAAAAGGTTCACCATCACTGCTGTAGTGTATTTGCATGTGTGTTTGTGTGCGCGCGTGTGCATGCATACACCTATACATACATTGTGTACATATTTCTGAATTGTTTGCAACTACCCAATAAATTAATCTTGAAATCATAGCTAAAAAACAAAAATCTCAAAAACAAATACTGAATTTTAAACTGGAAAAAAGTCAAAGCAGGAAAGTATAATGAAGTAGCAAGTTTGTATCAGTTTGTTTAATATTGTAAAAAAATGATGAAAATATGCCTTAGGTTAGAAATTCAGATTTGTTTTACTTCCATCATATACAAGAATTGTTAACCTGTATGCAGCTCCTTTGTTAATCCTTTTAAATGCACAGTAAAATAAAGTAGGAAGCCATAACTAATCATCATAGCTGAACCAGGAACAATCCAGCATTTGTTATACAGTATATAGTTTTAAAAATTTGCTCTGCATATGAAAATTTGAAACAAAGGAGTTTATACATCTGTATATGGTTTGCCCAAATCATGACATCCTAAGCTTGGGATTGAATGTGTATATGGTCAATATTCAGGACTTGTCAGTTTTTAAAGGACTTATTGCCATAAAAGAGGAAGTTATTTGTTGGAATTATTAACAAAATAATTTCATTATCTTAGATAATGTTTTATAGTATAATTGAACTTCTTTTCAAATATTTATTTTTGTTATTGAGAAAATTTATACGGCTGCCCGGCTAACTCATGGTGACTCCGGGAGGAATATAAATATCCTTATGTGCTGTATTAAGAACTCATTTAATGATATAATGAATAAAAATGTTTTCATTAAATTGGCTTTTGCACTGTTAATTCTGCACAACCAGACGATGGGTTCTGCAACATTTACTCCAGGAAAACTCCTTGCCCGCTCTTGTAACTAAAGGGAACTTAGAAGGATTACCCATGGAAAAAATACAGTGGTTGGTGAAAGAAGAAATGGATGTTTGTTGTGATGCTGCTGGACGATATCCAAGTAATTATAATGCCTGGTCCCATCGTATCTGGGTGTTACAGAATTTGGCAAAGCTCAATACAAAGGTATGGATGCAATAGAGGTTCTACATATGTTTGTTGGCACATTTCTTGAAAATGTTTGCACTGAATTCAATTAAGTATGACTAACAAATATTTGGAGTGGTAAGAAAATAATAAGAATTGAGCTAATTCATGCAAAAAAAATAGAGTAAAGCTGAAGTCACCTAGCGTTCTGACCTCCTTTGACAGAAATCAGTAGAAAAGCAAAATAGGATGAAAATGAAGACTTCTATGAAAATAAACACGAGATGGCAGGGCTTAGCCTTGTTTGAGCCTGGAAGTTAAGCAAACCTAGTCCTAGAATTCATGGTTCTCTACCTTTTCTTCACCATGGACCCTCTTTAAATATTTTTTGTTGCCACAGATCATGGCCATGGACCCCAAGACTTAATTCAATATTTAAATAAAAGCATTTGTTTAAGACTTTGTGGACTCCCTGTGATCCCATCACAGTCCCCCAGGGGTCCATGGACCACAGGTTGAAAACCACTGCATTAGGGAATTCCAAGGCTTTAAGATAAACTGAGAAGTTAAAAAATTCTGAAAGAAATTACTTTTGTAAAGTTTCCCCCTCTATGTCACAAAATGACGTAGATATGTGAATGAAGTAACTAGAGGTCAAGCTCAACGCAAGGGCATCTTTAACCGTTACCAATTTTTCTTCAGATATTTAAATGCTATTTATTTTCATTTCTATCTATATTAAATTTAAATATGAGAACCAATTTCATAAAGTGGTTAAATCACCAGGTTAGAAATAAAAAGGTCATGAGTTCTAGTCCCATTTTAAGGCACAAAGCCAGCTGAGTGATCTTGGGCATCCATTGTCTCAAACCACTTCTGAAAATCTTGCCAAGAAAACCTCAGGGACTAGTCTAGGCGTTCACCAGGAGTCAACATTGAGTCAAAGGCACAGAAAGGGGGAGAAGCATATGTCAAAACAATGCAGCATAAAAATGCAAATTACAATCATATATCAGTATAATTTCAAAGAGATCGTGTACTTTAGAAACACCATAGTGTAATTTATGGGTACCTTTCAGATTATCTAAGCTTATCCTGGTTTAATGGATTAGCATGACATTAAACAACTGGAATCTTGCTCACAAATTTTCAAAATATGTTATTAACAAAAACAGAAATGCCTATTACAAAACAGCTGCTTTCACCCTTTTGAGAGTTATCTAGAGTGTCCTCTAAAGTGAATTCTGTGAACCAGTTGGAATCTGTCACATCCGTCTTAAAATCTGAAAGTAAAATATTCTTACTGTATTTAATATGGTGGGTCGTACAGTCAGCCAGATGTTTAGACTGGATTTAGCATTTTGTCCACCTCCTACGGAGTCCTTTCCAACGATCTGGGATGGGTAGATGTTGCATTTCATGTAATAACAAAAATGTAATTGAGCCATAACAGGTGGGATACAATGGGAGCTCCAGATGGGTAGGGAGTTAGTTCTAGATCAAATAAAGTACAGTAGGGATATATATGGAAGTAGTGCTGGTTAAGGATTGAGTTCATGTATGTACAACTTCTAGAGATCATTGCCAGTTATGATGAAGAAACATGGCAGTGGTGGGGAAATTCTCCTCTATGCCAGAAAAAATTGATATACCGGCACTGGTTAGGAAGAAGGAAGTAAGAAGCAACCCACATCAATTAGTACTCTTCCTTCCTCCTAGGCTAATTCAGATTTATCATTGCTCACCTTTCCCAAATAATTAAATGTGTTTGGATAGCATTCCTGTCAGTTTTGCTTTTGTTTTTAATTTGGCTGTGTTTTGTTTTCCATGTTTGTTATGTATCATAGACTCCTTGCAATAGCTCCACAGCTCTGCAGAGATCCGTAGTTTAGAGTACATTGCCATAAAGGAAAATCTGAATCTGATTAGCATTTATGTTGAATGCTTCATTCGGTTATGTTTTTAATTCTCAGATTCTTCTTGATGAACTTTCTTCCACTAAACACTGGGTCTCCATACATGTTTCAGACCATAGTGGATTCCACTACCGTCAGTTTCTATTAAAATCTTTGATTGTCAGAACTGGGACTGATTGTATTATAAAGTTTTGTGATCACCCAACCAATCAACAAACATCCTGTTTTCCAAAAGATGAAGCAGATGAAGGTGCAGAAGCTTTTTGCATGGAAAAGCAACAGCCAGATCACTCGTATCTGAAAGAGGAAATAGAGCTCTGCACTGATTTAATTAACACTTATCCAGGGCATGAAACATTGTGGTATCACAGGTAAGACTATTTAAAGAATAGAGGATTGAAAGCGACAGTTACGCCATTCAATTCCGATGCACTTTTTTCCAAGTCAAGTTTCCCTTTCTGGTGTCTTGTGATAAGTTGAATTCCTCCTCTAAATTCACAAGCCTCTAGAACAAGTTTGTTGAGGATGTATGAAGAATATGGTAGTAACGAGAATATGATCCATCAGCAAGGTAAATTCTGATGACAAATGGACAAAATTATACAAATATTGTTTCATTGCTTTTTCAGGGAATTCGCAGAGTGTTTAGCTATGGTATTCAGACATTATTTACAAAATGTAGGTTATGTTCGCTTGGAGCTTAGTTCCTTCAAACTTTCTGTTATGCTCTATATTTAGAAGAGGGGCAGAATATGTTAAAAGACATAGATGTTTGATTTCCATATGTCTTTTTGTTCTTTAAAGACGTCAGGTCTTCTACCTTCAACACAACTTAAAGAAGTGTCCAATTCCAAACATCTGGTCATCAACTTCAAACAATAGTGATGGAACAGTTAATAATTCACATCCTCATATTACAAGTGGCCATACCACACAAGCCATGGATGTTGACGGCTTAACAGAATGCAACAAACAAGGCTACAGTCAAGAAACCAAGCGTCTGAAGCGTGCTCCTATGCAGGACTGTATCAATGTGGAAGAAGAATATAAGTTCATTGATCACGTTTTGTCTACGTGTAGGGAGGAGGATCAGGCAAGGTTTGCAAGTTCATACAGAAAATGGCTAGTTTCTTTTCTAGGCCAGTGAAGATCTTTTAAAACTCTTTAGGGTCTTTGTTTAGTGCAATATCCTCTTTACAGACAGGTGTACTTAGGACCCCTGGCACTTTTAACCCTTCTGTTATTCCTGCCACTGCTAAACTTCATTTACTGATGTTGGGTTTAGTTTTATTTATATTTTTAAAAGCCACTTAATTTTCATGGATCTTTGTAGGATAGCCCCACTGAAAAAGGAACTGTTTGGTGTTAATATAAATTAAGTGCAAATTTTAAAGTCACTAATATAACTGGAGTAATAGGAAAACAGAAAGGTAGATCTACTGGTGAACAATGATTTCATTCCTAAATACCTCATCCATAATAAATGCACCTATTTAAAGTCATTGGTCAGTGAAAACAGTGGAAAATCCTTCGGCATGACAATGTCAAAATGGTTTTGAGTACAAGTCTTCATTTTATAATTGCATTGCATCACTGCTCTTCTGAACTCTTTTTATTTCACATTTGGATTGCTCTGATAATCTTACAATCCTATGACTTTTTAAAATTATTACTAGAGTGAAAGTGGGATATGGTTATGTGAAATTGGATAGTTTTCTTTTTAAAAAAGTCTAAACTAAAACTAAGTTCAATATAAGAACACTGGTATTTAGGGTGTTTTCTGGCTTTTGTGAATTTGGAGGTTGGATTTTTAAGGTTGGAAGATATGGAAATATAAGATGATGACCAAGGAACAAACTTCTATCTAATCATATCCCTACCTGCAATTTTCTTGGCACGTGCAGATTTTTTCATTCCTAAAATATACAAAGTGTTTCATACTTGGATTTTTATTGTATGTGATGATATATATATATTAGAGGTACAGGGTATGATAGACAATACTGACCATCAGTGTTATCTTTGTAATAATGTTTCACTTAATGGACAATCTACCATGCACTGGGACTCATTCATCTTTCATTTATTGCAACAGGACCACACATGGCTCCTTTGCAAGACCCATTTAACTCACTTGAGGAAGTACAGTGCTCAACAAAATGATTTGCTTGTTTGAGTTTTCTTCAGGTTATCCATGTAAATGCAGACAGGAAAGAAGAAAATGCAGAGGCAAGACTAAACAGGTGGTTCATGATGGGGGAGAGAATTTCTTCTGTGCGTCAGCTGGGCTGAGTTGTGAAGGCTTTCAAAGAAACTAATGAAATATGACTTAAATCCATTTTTGCTTTATGTATTTGTCGTTTTAAGCTGAAATTCAAGTTAGATTTGCTGCAGTTACATAAAGGCAATTGTAACTTCAATTTGGCTGACCTTTCATTATAGAATAAAATCAAATTCGTATCTTTAAATTTGCATTTGTACCTCCCAGGGAAAGCACATGGGATTTTATACGCAATATAAAACCAAATTCCAAGTCTGAAATTAAATTGCAGAGTATTTCCTTTGCTTATAGCTTGCAAAATACAGAGGGTATGTTTGCAGGATTTACAGAAATATAACCAGAATGACTGAAGAAAAGTATAATTTTAAAATTAAGAGAAATAACATATGAACAATCCCATTAGAAATGGAAGACCCAACAAAAATCTGCCTTTTACAGCCCTAGCTGCATAATATTAAGGGCCTGTTGCAAGCAAACTGGAAGTTAAATAAATGAGTGTAGCAAGCATATTTTCTGAAACGTGGGGTTGTCTAGAAATACAAATTCACACAGAAACATGACAGGTATCTCTAAACGTTATACATGGTATTTATTTAGAGTATAGATGAAAATTTCTGAAGTTGGATTAATTGAGAATCCATTTGTGAACACTAATTTGACTTGTTCCTTTGAAGTCTCAGAATAGGAAAAATAGCATACAAGAATCACGTATATTTAACTATGCCTCTGGGCACTAGTGCTTATTACCATACATTAAAGGCACCTAGCAGAGCTCTGCACTACTAAATAGCAATATATTAAGCATTTAGCATGTCAGAAGTCAAAATACTGAGACCTAATAACTCAACCATGACACTAGTGAGGAAACACCTGACCACCTTATACAATACCAAGTGTTTCTTCATAAAATGTGTTAATTGTATCAATAGAAGCACACTATAAGCACTACAGAGTCCATGGGTGTTCTTAAGAATTCAGGAAGTGTTACAATGCAATCCTAGTTGGCTCAGAACATGAGGCACAAAGTGTCTTCACCGGAAGGATTCTAGAGGATTCGTTATTTTATTAATCTCACATCCTAAATTTTGTTGATCTGCAAATAATCCAACAAATTGGTATAGCTAACTGAGTAATTTAAATTTGGCTTAGAATGAACTGAAGAAAGGAAAAGTTGAGCTGTTCCACATTCACTCCTATGTCATTGACAATATTGACCCCAACTAATTACAAATAGACAGTCTGAGTTTAGTAGAACTCTAAACAATAATCTAATTTTTTCCTATTCACACTTATATATTTAAAAGTTAACACCCAAATGACTGGTGTTGCGATACACACATTTTAACCAGTCTCTTTTCAGTTCATTGGGCTATTTTGCTCACTTGTAATTGACTGCTCCTTTGCTGTTTGCTAGATTGCATCACATTTGAACAAGAACATTTTTACTTTTCATTATATAATTGATAAGAGCCTATGCTATCTTTTTCTTAAATATAAACTGCAGGTGCTTGTGAATATCATGGGATACTTCAAAAATGAAAACCCCTTAAAAAAGGGGTATCCAACTCCCAGTCCGTGGCCCAGGCCGCACAAGTGGCAGGCGAGTGTGCGAAGCTCCATTAGTGCAAGCAGAAGGTGTGCATGTGAAATGATCCCCTTCTCCCCTCTTCCTACTGCACTGCTGAACTGGAAAGGTTAGGGACCACTGCTTTAAAATAGTAAATTAGGAGATCAATATAAGCAAACAACCAATAAGTACAGCATTATTTGTGAATTGATCTAAAAATTAACTCTTCATTTCCAATACCTACTCAGATATAATTGCTAGCATCTTCGGGATGACAGTTGTTCCCCATTGAGATAGCTGAACTTTTACTGGCCTTTATATCTCCCCTCCCCCCCCCCCCAT
>JANHFQ010003525.1:2157-13063 GCA_032468035.1 Aparallactus werneri
CAACCTAGCAGTTCGAAAGCATGTAAAAAATGCAAGTAGAAAAATAGGGACCACCTTTGGTGGGAAGGTAACAGTGTCTGTGCACCTTTGGTGTTTAGTCATGCCGGCCACATGACCAGAGACGTCTTCAGACAGTGCTGGCTCTTTGGCTTTGAAACGGAGATGAGCACCGTCCCCTAGAGTCGGAAACAACTTGCACGTATGTGCAAGGGAACCTTTACCTTTACCTAATCTAAAGAAAAGAAGAATTATAGCAGTATTCCAGTATTTCAGGCACTGCCACAAAAAAGAGGGGGTCAAATTATTCTCCAAAGCACCAGAGAGCAGGACAAGAAATGAAGGTTGGAAACTAATCAGAGAGAAGCAACCTGGAATTTAGGAGAAATTTCCTAACAGAGAGGACAATTACAGTGGAACAGCTTGCCTCCAGAAATCATGGGTGGTCCATCACTGGATTTTTTTGTTGGTAAAACGTAAATTTAACACAAAAGTACTTTGTTGCAAAAGTGACTGCCTGAGAAGTTCCCCGGATTGGGGCTGAAAGGTGAAAATGGAAGCAGCATGCACCATCCCATAATTGGGTAGACCAAGTTGCTCTGATAGACCGGTCCCATTGGAGAAAAAAAACACTCCATTATTAGAGATTTTTAAGAAGAGACTGGACAGTCACTTCTCTGAGATGGTATAAGTTCTCCTGCTTGAGCAGGGGGTTGGACTAGAAGAACTACAGGGTCTTCCAGCTTGATTCTATTCTAAGCTTGTAGCATCTACTCAGAGGAAGATATTCCAGTGGTCATTTGAATTTCTGTGAGGCTTTTCAGTCATTATAAAATAAAATAAAATGTCCAGTTGCATTTTCAAAAAATAAAAACCACTTTTTATATATTTGATTATTTCTTCATCTGAAAGCCTGACTGAATACAAATGTTCTCTTCCCGAAAACAACTCAATCCATTTTTAAAATTCTCTGTACATATCAAATTAGGCTTTTTATTCTTTTTAAATCCACTATATTGCACTTGTTCACATTCTTCAACAAAAGCAATCAGGTAAAAATTAGCCATAGGCATAGGACCTTTTGATTCACCAGTTTAATTATACCTATTTCTAATACATGTGGAGCCTTGCAGTTGTTTCTTTGTATTTTGTTTGCATTTCTTTTGTGATTACAAAAGGTTACATCTATAACTAAATTTCCTTTTGACAACTAGTTAGGAAAACATGAAAAAGAATAAAGGCAACTATTCAGTAGAAAAGAAACAAAAAGATGCATAACAATTCTATACTTTTAAATTTTAGATAGCAGATAACATTTAGATAACATCTCCCCAAGATAGAATTTCACTAACGATATTAGGAGAATAGTTATGACGGAGTTTTTGAAAATGTAGAAGTTTATTTTCCTAAATAAGATCTAGGGAAAGGACAAATAATATAAACCATGAGCTAACATCTTTGAGTTAGTTGAAAAGAAATCAATTTTCTTTCAGGAAGAGATCATTTTAGAGAAAGAAAAGGCTTTTCAACTCAAGCATCATCTTGATTAAAATATATATATAATTTACTCAATACCCCATTCTTCCAAAATCATCCTGAAGCTAGCACAGTAAATTCTATACCTCTGGAACCAAGGTGAGGTGGAAGATTGATAGGAAACTAAATAGGGACGTCTCTCCCTCCGGGACAAAACAAACTAGCAGGATAATACATTCCCAAAAACCCTTTTGAATCAATATTATACAATCCTAATATGTCATACATGAATATGCAGTTTTAATACAAGGCAAGGAACTCACCAATAAAATCGGTTTGGTGTGATCCGTTCATGCATGATCTGCCATCTCCTTCCAAAATCCATTGAACTGTACATCTGAAAGATATTAAGAACCAAATTAATTTAAACTGTAACTATGGCAGCCTTAGTGTTAGTCCGCTGTAACAAAGGCAATGACATATTTTATTGTACTTTAGCTCCTGCTACATGGCCTTGGCTGATTTTTAAAAGATTAAGTAGGGTTGTAGAATTGAATATCAGGGCTTGCTTAGGCTAGATCAGATTATTTTAAAAGCAAATAAAGAACCAGAATGAAGTCTTATGGTGGTGGCTGTGATGAAATTACTGGGAAACCAACTCCACTGTAAAGAAAATTTGTATTTAAAAAGACTACATTGATCTTTTGTGTGTTTGTGTGTCCCTCTGTGTGTAGGGAGGAAGAGAGACATATATAATGGCTAGATTGTTTTTTCTTCCTAGTATTTTCCTACAAGTACAGTGTTTTTTCTTCCTAGTGTTTTACTACAAGTACAGTAGTACTGCTTTTTTCACATCAGCTGTCAGCTTTAGAAGCCATTTTTCTTAGAAGGTTCAATGCTGCCACATTTTAGTGCCTGGGAAATTGGGAGGGGGGGTTTAGAGAGAGGTGAAAGTTTAGACATAACAGCATTCTTCTTCTGAGTCAAGGCCATGCCATCCTGTACCTGGGATAGGACTGGTTGAAGGAATGTCCCCAGTTGGGATGACCGGTGATTGGACCATGTGATGGATTGATGGGTGCAGAGGATGCATTTTGGATTTTCAGCTATGAAGGGAAAATCCAGAACTTTCAGATTCGGGTTTTCCCAGATGTGCCAACATGACTTCTCTAAATAAATTCTTACTTAGATGAAATTTGTCTCCGAGTGCTGAATGGATATGGGGAAGTTTCTTTTGAATGCTGACATTAAATGTTGGTTGTGAAGAGAATTGACTGGCTGGCTTGTCACCCATGCCTGACATCATAGGCTGAAAGAGAATGACTGGCCCGAAGTCACTCAGTTAGCTTTCATGCCTCAGGCAGGACTAGAAATCATAGTCATTTGGTTTTTTGCTTGGTGCCATAACCACTAGACTAAACTGGCAAGAATAAATCTGCCATTTTCTTGCCATTTAATAACAGGCTAGAAGTTGCACATGGATAATGTTGAAATAAACTTTCCGCTGAACTTCTTTTCTTGAAAAAATTCCACTGCACAGGTCAAACAGTTTATATATATATTTGAAATTGAATAATAAAGGTATTCAGACATTGTATTTGGAGCTTTCATTATTATAAGAGATAGTCAGACAAATTGTTTTAAAATTTTATTACTATGTTCATTGTTGATAATCAACTCCCAATTTCATTAAATAAAATTCTGCTGATGTTCTGAATTCTATGTCCTATTCATCTCATCTGGTGTGAAACCAAACTGATATTAAACTGTAAGTACTCAATTTTTTTCAGACAAACAAAGAAAGCAGGGTCAGACATCTAAGAAAGTCTTAAAGTAAAATTAGCTATAAGTGTAATCAGAAAAATAATATTACCAGAGAACAATATAAAATGTGGACACTAAACTAGAAAGTTAGAATGACTATTTTACATCTTACCAGAAGTACTTGCATTGTAGGGCCCACTCTACAATTAGGCTCAGTAAGACAAATATTATATCATCAAAGTTACTTTTTAAAAATTCACTATATAGATACTTCTGGAATTTTCTGTTTTATATATATCAGATATTAATCACTTTTATTAACTAGTGCAATGTCCTGATCCAGCCTTACAGTCTTGGTTATAATACTCTTCTGAGAAAATCATAATTACTACTCATAATTAGTAATTAAACTTTTGCTTCTGTTTCCAGTTGGATAGGAAATTGTTTTGTTGCTTTCAAGCATGGTGAAATAACTTAGTCAATATGTTTGAATTGCATTTATTTTGAATAGGGTTTTAGCCAGTGGTGGGATTCAAAAATTTCCCGTGCTGGTTCTATGGGTGTGGCTTAGTGGATGTGGCTATGTATGTGGCCAATCGGTATTTGCCAGGGTCAGCCAATCAGAGATGGTATTTTCCAGTTCTCAAAATTATTGCTCCCGGTTCTGTGGAACCTATCGCAATAGTCTTAATCCCACCACTGGTTTTAGCTTATTTGTTTAAAATATCAATACATTTTGGATTTAAACAGTAAAATATTTGATGTAAGTTTCTTTTGTTGCTGAAAGTATGATAAGATTGTGTTTTAATGACTTTTCAAATACGTTTTTAATTCTGTTGTTATTACTAGTTGTTGTTAGATGGAAATATGATGTATCGGCTTTAAAAGTAAAGTAAAATAAGATACCAATTATATGTATCTGGGAATATGCCAATATCATTCTAACAGAATAGATGCCATTTATAATGTATGAAAGAAGAAACACAAAAGTAGAAATGGCAAAACAACAAAACATAAGTTTATAGCCTCCATGGCAACACTGTTGCTGAAAAATTAAACATGTTTTGACAGCAATTAAACATCACAACATATCAGAGAATGCCAGAATGTCTCTATAAAGGTAAATGTAAAGGTTCCCCTCGCACATATATGCTAGTTGTTCCCGACTCTAGGGGGCAGTGCTCAGCTCCATTTCAAAGTTGAAGAGTCAGCACTGTCTGAAGATGGTCATGTGACTGGCAAGACTAAACACCGAAGGTGCATGGAACGCTGTTACCTTCCCACCAAAGGTGGTCCCTACTTTTCTAATTGCATTTTTACATGCTTTCAAACTGCTAGATTGACAGAAACTAGGACAAGTAATGGGAGCTCAATCCTTTACACGGCGCTCGGGATTCGAACTGCCAAACTGCCAACCTTTCTGATCAACAAGCTCAGCGTCTTAGCCACTGAGCCATCACGTCCCTATAATAATATATAATATAATATAATAATGTATAATATATAATGTAATATAATATAATATAATAATGTCTCTATAGTCTCAGCTAAAAACACCTCTTTCAACCTTCCATCCTTCTTAAAGGCACATATTCAAATTCCATTATGTACTTTCCAAGTATGTTTTATTAAATGTTTTATTAAAATAGCCACCAAAGGAAAAGGAGAAAGCACAGCATCCCTAAAAACACTGACAACATTGTGGAATATACACCCAGTTTTTCTGGGATAAAGTAGATGTCATCTAGCCAAGCAGAGCAGTGTTTGAGGAAAAACTAAATGCTCATGTACACAGTTTCCTTGTCCCAGTGTGCAAAACACGGCACTCAGCAGATAAGTTGCTAAATCAGTGTTCTTGAAAAGATGAAATTACAGAAAGGGATCTAGCTGTGTAGGTGTATATAGGCAAGGCTTACTCCACCTTTTTTCTTCAATTATTTTATAGATTAAAGTTAGATTAATACATCAGAATAAAAATAGTTATAATACAGCAATATACATAATGTCTTGAATCAACTTAAAAACAAATAAAAGCAGATAAAGATACTCAGAAGCCCAAGTCCAGTGCCCCTTGAAATCGGGAAATGTGAAATGCAAATCAATCAACTGAACAAATACACAAACACACAATACATACCCTATAATTAATACATTCAGCCCATGGCTGAACATAAAGGAATTGTGTCATAGCAATTATCCTGCTATCAATTGAGTAAGCCTCCTTCTCCTTCTCTTCAATATCCTAAATTTTTCACAAGGAACATTCTGCCTAATGTGCAAAACAGCATGTCCAAATGGCTAAAGTGTTAATAAATGGAGAAGAAACAGAAAAATGTATTATAAAGAAAAGCACAAGACAAGGATGCCCTCTATCTCCTATTCATCTTAACTTTAGAAACTTTACTTAGATCAAGCAAGATCCGGAAATAAAAGGTTTGAAAATCAAAAAAGAACAATATAAAATCCATACATTCATGGATGATTTAGTATTTATTTTGGAGAAGCCATTAAATACAGGACCTAAATTATTTGCAAAAATAGAGGAATTTAGTGTGGTAGCAGGTCTGAAAATAAATAACGAAAAGACAAAGATACTGACTAAAAATCTTACAGTCAAACAGAAAACAGAACTGATGGAAAAATAGATATACAGATAACTAAAAAGGTTAAATATCTCGGGATCTGGTTAATGGCAAGATGTACATCCATTAAAGAGGATAATTATTCCAAATTAATGCAGCAAATAAAAACAGATTTAGATAAATGGAAAAGCTTGCAGCTGTCACTGGTCAGGAGAATAGCAGCAATAAAAATGAACATTCTGCCGAAACTGCTATTTCTATTCCAAAATGAAATTGAAAATGTTACAAGATGCCAAAGATATAGGAGGATTTGGACTACCAGACTAGGAATTATACTATCAAGCTTTGGTAATTATATAGCTAAAGGAGTGGATAACACTGAGAAACAAAAGATTATTAACGATAGAAGGGCATAATTTACAACTCGATTGGCACACATTCATCTGGTATGGGAAAAGTAAATTGCATGGATATTTCCAGAGACATTATTTTAGAAAGGTGTTATTGGCGGTATGGGAAAAGGTGAAACAAAAGTACTATATCAAAATACCCAGTTAGAAGCCTTAATATATCCCAATGTTTTAGATCCCGACAAAATAGCAACATATAAAGACATAAACAAGCAGGGAGAATTAAAGTCCATACAGGAATTAAAAAATTAAGGGTTAGATTTGGATTGGTAGCCATATGCACAAATAAAAATGAGATACAAGAAAGACATAGAAGCATATGGAATTTTCAGAGAACTGCAAGAATTAGATAAGTTAATATTGCGGGGGGGAGATGAAAAATTGATAAAGGTTACAGCTTTCTGTTAAATTTGAAAATGGAGGAAGAAATTGTGAAAGTAAATATGATTGCCTGGGTCAAAAACTTCAGTTATACAATAGAAGTAGACAAGTGGCAAAAGATATGGGAAAGGAACTATAAGTTAATGATGGCAACAACATATAAAGAAAATATTTATAAAATGGCATTTATCCCAGCAGGATTAGCAGAAATGCTTCCCAATTTATCACCAGAATGTTGCAAATGTAAATATGTGCAGGGATCTTTCAATCATTTGTGGTGGACATGCCCACCACAAGTTATTGGCGAAGAGTTAGAAAATGGCTATGGGAAATGACAGATCAACAGATAGAACTAAAGCCAGAAATATTCTTAATAGGGATTATACCGGGGAGATATAATAAATTTTTATTAAAATTTTTAAATTTTTAACTATTTTATCTCAGGGTTTAATTTAATTTAATTTTAATTGTATATATTGTTTTTTAATTGCACCCTGTAAGCCGCCCTGAGTCCCAGGAGAAGGGCGGGGTATAAATCGAAACAATAAACAAACAAACAAACAAACAAACAAATAAAATAAATAAATAAACCTGACTTATATCTTATTTTAAAAATGTATTGCCCCATGGGGCTGTTAGAGCGCCATAATCCAACCTTAGCAACTCCAAGACCTGTGGAACTTCAATTCCTAGAATTCCCTGATCAGCCTTTCTGGCTGGGGAATTCTGGGAAATGAAGTCCCCAGTTGCCAAGGCAGAGCTATTTGTTTTTACACGTTCGTTCGTGGCTCATGCCAACGATGCTCATCCTTGCTCTCCTGCAGTTATTGGAACCATTAATCACATTTTTTTTTTTAAAGTTCCTTTGTTCCGCTTTAGGTTCACCGAGGACTCAAACTCAGGTTAGTTCAGGTCAGGGCAGGAAGCTAGCTCCCTTCGGCTCCAGGTGCAAGGGACTCCTAGCTTCTTCATGTGACACGGTTTTGAATTCTGCACCTCGTGTTTTTTTTTAAGGCTGGTTTCTCTTCCGGTCAGCTTTTCGGCAAGCCTCGTGACCCTTCTAATTTTAACCTTTGATGCTAGTTTGCTGGGGTGGGGGTGTGTGGGGGAAATGTCTGAACCAAATAAAGAAAGGGGGGGAACCCTGAATGTTAGGAAGCCAAAAACCCCAGAGTCTTATGGCAGAGGGAGAGAAGAGAGCATCTGAGATTGGAGCTGGAGAAGGGGACAAACTTTTGGCTCCCCATCGTCTTTCTCTCTCTCTCTCACTCTGTTTTTTTAAATTCCAGCCCTTGGGTGCATATCTGCCGTGTTTACAGTGGCTCTGTGGTTTAAATTACACAGCAGTACAGTAATTCTGTGCTCATTGCCAGTAATTTCACTGACTTACCAAGCAAGCTTTATTTCCTGAAAATCAGGCGGGCAGGGCTTAGAGGAAAAAAACTTGCGCCCGTCCCCTTGATGACTAAACCAATCACTACCAGCAGAGAATTTGCTTCGGCTTCTTTTTTTGTTTTTTAGCTTTTGGTGGTGGTGGGGGAGAGGAGAACCGGCTTTCTCCCAACCTTGTTTGAAATTGGAGTCTTCTCCTCCTTCTTCTCTCACTACCACCATCTCCTTCTCCGTCTCCCCCCCTCCCCTAAGATCCATTCTTGGTGTGTCTTCTCTCTTTCGAAGTTCATGCCAGACCTCCAGGCTCCGTGGCTCTTCTCGGGCTGGACCCTGACACGCGAGCTGTCATGAGTCTAGCCTTGCCAACCTTCACGGTAGGAAACGTCCGCTTGGCCACTTTGCCGGAGCCCAGCCTGCGTCGGCTTCCCTTGCATGCTGGCTTAACATGTCCCAGGTGCAATTCTGGCTCAAGTACGCTTCGCTCTTCAAGGTAATTCTCCCAAATTCCTCCCTGTTGAAAGAAGAAGGTTGACCGTGGATGTGCTGTTTTAGGCTTTTCCTTAGGAGAGGGGTAGGTCGGAGGGGGGACGGAGGTGGTGGTGGGCAGGTGGGGAAGCAGGCGGCGGATTCTCCGTTCAATTTTGTTTCCTTTAGAAATGGCAGGTTGGGCTGCCTTGCCATGATCAAGATCTGCGGTGCTTTTGCAGGACAGGCGTCAGTGTTCAAATGTTCGGAAGAAAAAGACAGGGAGAGTTTTCTGCAAGGGGTTGTGGTTTTTTTTTTGCCAGTGGTGTTATTTGGTGAAGACGTCTTGGAGAAGAACATGCCTTGGTTTGTTTTCCGAAATATTTTTTTCCCCCCCTGGAGCTAGGATTGTGTGAAACTCTGCACCAGAAAAAGGGCAGGAAAGCATCTGTGTTGGTTGTTTGATTCTCTGACATCCATGGATTTAGATAAGGTCTTCTCCCCAAAATTGCAGGGACTCCTCAAAAGTTCCTCCATGTGTGATGGATAGAGGAGGAAATTGGAATGATTTAAAATGAGAAAGGTTGTAAAAAAACACCCTCAGCTTCAGTTTGTCTTTCTTTAAAACTCTTGCCTATATAAAATCGGTATATATTCAAATCAGTTGCTAAACATGGCTACATTAAAGTATTTTTATATTTCTCTTCCACTTTGCATGCCACCAGGGAACGAAAGGTGTGATGACAATAAGTTATTCTCCTTTTAATTCCCTTCGTTGCTGCTGTAGATTAGTGGGGTGTGCTTATACCTAGAGCACCATTTCTGGTATATTCATACAAAAACTCTGGTTGAAATAATGCAGAATCCTAGTGAAATATCATGCAATTGGGTATCATAAAAAACTGGTATGCCAATCCTTGTTTTATCCCATCCCTATCTCTTAGCTTGGTCCACCTTACAAGACTGTGGTGAGAATAAAACAGGATCTCTTGCTGCACGCATTGGATAAAAAGGATGAGAACTATAAAAATTGGGCAGAAGGATTTTGATCTCGAAATACTAGTTAAAACAGTGGTTCTCAACCTGGGGTCTACTGATCCCTGCCCCCCCCTGCAATGCCACAGGGGGGGCTGTGAATTGTTCATTCATTCTGGTGCTTTGAGTCTTAAGTCTTGGGGGGCCGTGGCCATAGTCCATGGCCACAAAAGGTATTTAACAGGGGTCCTTGGTGAAGAAAAAGTTAACCCCTGAGTTAAAGCATCACTTGGAAGGTGTTTTTATTAACACCTTGTTACCTAACTAAAAAGTTAACACTGTTTGTTTAAAAAATAAATAAACAGCGTAGAACAAAAGTAGACGAATTAACTGATGAATTATTCTGTCTTCCAGTTAGAAGTGTTAAAGATGGTTTTAGAGAAAGCAGATTAAAAAAAAAACTGAGCAGAGAAGCTGCTCCTCTTAATTTAGGCTAACTTTGATTTAATTTCTGTAAAAATGATACAGGGCTTAAATTGCTTAGATCTGGAGGAGGGGAAAGGCACGATCAAAAGGCATTCTTTATTTTATTTTTTGTTCCCTGGAGATTTACAATAATTAACAGGATAACGGCGATTATGTTTAATAGCTGCTTGAAGCTACTCCCTGGCCACGAGCAGCAGACAAGTATTGTTAAGTTTGTAGCACTGGGTTGGAAATAGAGCTGAGCCGGGGCAGTAGTAATTTGCTATTAAACGTTGCTCTCCACCCTGCGTCTTTCTTAAATCTCTTGAAAACAGGTGCTGGCTCCGATCTCTGTGAAATAGCAACTTGCATCGGAAAGAATGTCTTTAGCTAAGATCTCCTAATATGAAATTATTTCAATCATTTGGCTCGGCCGTAAAGGTCCGAAAAGGACTTGGCAGTAGAGATGGAAATGTGTTTTTTCTCACCTCACCATCTTCCCTAGTTAATAACAAGTTTCCAAATTGCTCACCAATTTCGCCAGCCGGCGCCTCGGAGTTTCATATCCACCCCTGAATTTTTTAGCCAATAAACCTGGCGTGCCCGGACCAAGTGTCTCGTACCGTGGTTCTTCATGCTTTCTCAGGCTGCAGTCTGTCTGGGATGGGGAAAAAAAAATAGGAAGTTGTCCGGAGTGGGAAGCAGTCAGCCAGCACTTTTAAAGGAAGGATTTAAAACTCGTCCCCTTTCCCCCACTTCTCCCAAAACGCCCCCTTTCCTGAATTTTCCTCCTAGTTCTCTTTTTTCAGTCTGGGGCATCCGATTATGGCGTTCTTGCTGTGACTAGTAAGCGATTTATTGTTGGAAAGCGATGCCAAGAAGGGTGAATTCCATGTTAATTTATTCTTAGGATGCTTTTTTATTTTAAGAAGAAAAAACTTTATTTTGTTTTAAAGATTCACATTACATTTAAAAAAAAACATAGTAAAAGAAGAAAAA
>JANHFQ010003526.1:24949-36521 GCA_032468035.1 Aparallactus werneri
GTCGAAGCCTGTTCTTGCCCAGCCAGTCCCGAACCGCCTCCAGGCACCGGGACATTACTTCGACAGCATCACTGGTTTGATCCGGGGTGGATATAAACAGTTGGGTATCATCAGCATATTGATGATACCCCACCCCGAAGCTACGAAAGTAGCCTTCGCAAATAACCTTTCTGAAAAAAAAGAACCTAAATCATTTCACCAAAGCCATAAAAAGGTTATCCTAAGCTACTCATTTGCATCTGTCCATTGGAGTCTATTTGAGTTGGGCAGCTATAATAAATTTGAATCATCATAATCATTAATTACATCAACGTAATCACCTACCCAAGCTCTAGTCTTTGATAAATGTTAAGAGTCTGGCCCTGAGATATAATATACCATGTGTCTTCTGAAAGAGAACATCAACTTCTTTTCTGTGCCATAGTAGGCATGGCCATTCCACCTTAGTACTTTCTGTTCTGGCTAAATTGCTCATTCAAATCTAAAAATTATATCACATTGCCAAGAAAGCAAAATTGACTTACCTATAAAGTTATCAGGAGTCAAACTTGATTTAGAGGAAACTTTTTAAGGTGGAGAACTGCTCCTACAAATGGCTCCTGATTAAAAATAATGTAAATAAACAAACATATGAAAATTAGTGGATTTGATCTTATAAAATTAAAGCAGTAAACTTTGCAGACAAAATTCATTTGGTTCTTTTAAATCATTTCAATTGTTTTTTTCTTTCATATAGTTCCCAAACATGGGTTATCAGTCACAAGTACAGTTGTACATCTAGGAACTCATATAACAGTAGATGAGTTTTACCTTTGTCATTCTGTTATGTAACTCTACACTCTGAGCCTTAAAATTATACTTACAAGAATAACCAAAAAAAGACAAACCTTTGAACTGTACAGCCTGAAGTAAAACAATGATAAATGCATTGCTTGCAGGATTACTTCATTCCTGGAAGCTAAAAAACAATTATGAAAAATATACTAGGCAAATGAATAAATTAGCATATTTGCTAGCCATACTGTTCCTTGTTCTCTTCCTTGGTTTCTCTTTTATGCCCAATTTTGATAATGTACTGTAAACACAAACCAAAAACAAGGCCAAGCCATAAAAGGAGAAGCTGACCTATCAGAAATGGAACCAGATATCCTGGAGGAGAAAGTAGTGTAGGCACTCAACCACAACGCCTAGGAGTTAATGGAATTCCAGCAAACTTGCTGAGACCAGTGCTAACAAAGCACTGGTAGCACTTTGCCAAAGTGTGTGGAAGTTTGGTCAGTGGCCAAAAGACTGGAAAAGGTCAATATTTATCCCAGTACCAAAGAAAGAAGATATGAAGGACTGTTCCAAACACAAAACCATAACCTTTATGCCACAGGTAAGTAAAATTATCTTGAAGATAATCCAGCAACATTTGAATCCAACCATCAACAGAGAACTGCCCGATGTACAAGCAGGATTTTGGAAAGGGAAAGAAACATGTGATCACATTGCCAATTTAAGCTGGATGATGGAAAAAGCAAAAGAATACTGAAAAGAACTCTACATGTGTTTCTTTGACAACACAAAAAAAATGACTATGTTGACCACAGCAAGCTCTGCAATTGCCTCAAGAAACTGGGAATATAACCACACCACACCCAGTTCATTTAGTCATTGTACTCTATTCAGTCAGCCACTGTAAGAACAGAATATGGAGGCACTAATTGGTTCAGAATTGGAAAAGGCACTTGGCAAGGTTGCATCCTGGCACCTATACTATTCAGCAGGTTCACAGAATTAGTTATCAGAAATGCATATTTGGAGGAATCTACCATTGGGGTTAAAATCAGTGGTAAGAATATCAACAACCTCCAATATGCAGCTGATCCAACATTGTTTGCTGAAAGCAAGGAGACTCTGCAGTGGCTAATCCTGAGACTCAAAGATAAAAAATTTGGGCTGCACCTTTACATCAAGAAAAGAATGATAATAATTACTGAAGAGAACACACCGATCAGAGTGCAGGTTGACAATGAGACTGCTGAAACAGTAAAATAATTCATCTTCCTGGGCTCTGCAATTGACCAAAGCTGTGACTGCAACCCTGAAATCAGAAGGCATAGAGCACTTGGAAGAACTGCAATGTCTGGCCTGAATAAATCTGGAAGAATAGTTTTCCAATTGCTACTCATAACTAAGAAACCTGGACTCTAAAAAAAGCCGATAGGAGAAGGATGGATGCCTTCGAACTGTAGTGCTGGAAGTGAATATCATACAACCCAAGGACTGCAAAAATAACAAACAAAGAATTCTTAAATTTACTTGAAACCAAGAGGCTGTCATACTTTGGTTGTGTCAGGAGAGTTGACTCACTTACAAGGTCAATTATGCTGGGAGTGATCAGCAAAAAAGGAGAAGGGGCTGCCTAGTACTTACTGACTAGGTACTATAAAGGATGACACCAAGATGATCATGGTGAATCTGCAGGAGGCATTGTGAGACAGAGGGGGGCATGGAGAATGCTGATCCATAGAGTGGCCAAGGGTTGGACACAACTGAATGGCTGATGATGATGAACGTAATGACTGATCAAACATGAATAAATGACAATTGTGTTAATAGATTATCAAAGCACTTGTGATTTTGAGTAGTGCAGGTTTGATTTTTACATAAGTATATATCTCCTACATGAACTCATTATTTTCACTTGAGATATTAGAAAAAAACATTAATTACCCAAACAATATATATTTTTGGAGAAAATTAAAATCAATGGACCACAGCTGGATTGTCTGTGCATAATACATCTACACATACAGTTGTTTGTCACCCTAAGGTATCATTCTGTTCATTCTTTACTTCAGCATCATTATAGATAGAATCAAGTTAAACATATTCTATGTTTTCTACCATATATCTGGTATGAAACCTGAGAAAGTGAAAAACTCAATTATTGGCCAAGGAATTAAGTAGAGGCAGCAGATGTTGATAACCTTCTGAATACTAGGATCAAAAGGATGCCTTATTCAGAAAAAAAAATGAAGCATTGGAGAACCCAGATGTCCTGATTGATCTCCAGGAGCAATTCTGGAATCCCAGGAATAAAGACACTACAGTCTGAACAAATGGTTAGAGTTTGAAGTACAATGCTGATATGCCACAGGGTGGAAGATAAATCAGATAACTTTTGACAAGAAAGACAAAAGGAAGGCAATAATCTCTGCCTATACAGATGGTCAGATAGAACCTACCTATTATTGAAGCAGCATTTTTTTCTGTTGAATAGTTTCCTTTTGTACTTGCAAAGTTATTTTTTCATAAAACAGAGTTTACTCTACTAGCTTCACTAGCTGGAAAAAAACCCACAACATTGTTCAACAGATCATATTAAATTTAAGCTTTCCTCGCAATGTATGCTGTTTCTTTAACTGAAATTGCTGAATCTGTTGTAAAGGAAATATTTTATGCAATACATTCTTAAAGTATGCCATTTATATTCATAAGATGTAGTGGCGTACTCCCCCTGAACTAGATAGTTTTAAAAGAGAGTTAGAGAAATTCATGGAATATTAACCTATATCAACAGCTGCTATTCTTAATGGCTGCATTTTATCTCCAATATCAATTGGAATATGCTTTTGAATACAGTTAGAGAATTTCCATTTATTTTAAATGGTCTTCCACTTTTTGTCTGAAAGTGGCCAAAATTTCTGGTATAGACATGCCATGGATGTTCAGCAGCTGAAAAACAACAAAGTCATATCAATTTTACAAATATTCTGAAGGGCTTTATTGGTCTTCTTTGTAGCCCCCTTTAAACTGTATTTTTTGAGGCTAATGATTAAGTGCAAAATGTATTCAATAACATTTCATCACCTCTATCATTTTTTGAAACATTTATATTTTCCAGAAAATTTGTATATTAAATAATTTGATCATTATTAATATGATTAAACCAAGGGCCCTGTTCTTAGTTTGAGCTCTTACCACTTTTAAGAATGTCTTGCTTTCTATCTCTCTCTTACATACAAACACTGATCACATTGCATGGTATTCTTTATTCCCAAATCAACTCGTTAACATCTTCCATTCCATTAACTCATTCCATTAACCTCTCTTAAATTTTCCACTCACTATGTCAGTATAACTCCCCCTTTGTTATCTCTTTATACTCACTTTTCTATTAATAAGAAACCTGTTTCCCCCCTCAACTCTTACATGTCCTTCTAGTTTGAATATTAAAGAACTGGACTTGAGCATAACCTTTTAAAAAAAGGATAGCTTAGGGATATAAAATTCTGTTCTCAATTTCCACATTTGTCTCCTTTCATTTCTGATTCAGTTAATTGGGTCTACTCTGACTGGCTGCAGTTCTATAAGGTCAAAGTCTCTCATATCATGTCCTTCCAGTAAACCTTTCTTATTAAAGAAGAGGAAGAGGTGCAAACTACAGCAATACAACCCTTACCCAACTACAAAGGTGATGAGACTCAGTTATACATTAGAAAGTCCATCACGTTTTAAATTTTATGTTTTAATCATTTTAATTGTTCAACTTTTTATTGATTGTTTTTATTGTTGTCAGCCACTCTGAGTCCAGTAGGAGTTGGGCAGCATACAAATTTTACCAAATAAAATAAAAAAATAAAAAAAAATCACACCATTTCTCTACCCCAACTTATTCCATTCAACATGTTCAAGATTTTTCAAACCAGGAAGGCTATCAAATCTTCTATTGTTTCAAAGTTTTCCAGAGAAATTCAATCAGAAGCCTCAAACTGATCTCAGAAGTCTCAAATTGATCTGAAGATTGGACTGGAAGATCTAATAGGAAGATTTAGTCTGAATGGATGATCAAATCTTTAGTCTGAATTTGAATCAAATCACACATTTGAACAATGCACACTCTGTCCACCAGAGGTTCTTTGTATTCATAAAATGCTATTCCTGTTTTCTTCACTGTTTAATATTAAAACTAAATGACTTGAATTTGCCACAATAACTTTCACTGAAAGTCATGAAGATTTGTCATAACCTGATTACAACATTATAGGTGAGGAAGCAGAGATTCAAAATAATTCACAAGGATGATACTAAGTGTAGAGTGAGGAATCTCACTGTAGCCGATCAGCAGTGAATCCATGGAGAATAAATGCTGGCTGGAACAGTCTAACTAGTGGTAGTCATTTTTTTCCCAGAAAAAAATTCCAGTGGACAAAGATTGTATTTAATTATCACATTTTATAGGATGGATAAAAGGAATATCTGTTTTTCAGTAAATTTTTGAAAAACATATTCAAGGTGCTGAGTTCTTTAAAAATGAGAGGCATTTTTTCATGGGGGCTTTAAGTAAATAGCTTTTATGGTTGTATAACAAAGAAAGAAGGAAGGAAGGATAAAAGGAAGGAAGGAAAGAAGGAAAAAAGAAAGAAAGAAAGAAAGAAAGAGAGAGAGAGAGAGAGAGAGAGACAGAAAGAAAGAAAGAAAGAAAGAAAGAAAGAAAGAAAGAAAGAAAGAAAGAAAGAAAGAAAGAAAGAAAGAAAGAAAATTACAATACCCCTGCCAATATTCCAGGCTGATTTAAAAGTAAAAATGAGAAAGTGGGAGGAAGGAAAGATAGAGAGGGGGGAAGTGAGATGGAAAATGCAACCTCTCAGATACCCTATCAATATGAATAGTAAGTGAAAATTCCTTCCACTCTTGCATTTATCATGGTGATTACTTATTTGGATCTCAGAATAAAAATCATATTTAAAAAATTCCTGGATCACAAAAATATCCCCCAAAGCAGATAGTCAAATGAAATAGGTTAATTTAGTCTAATCATTATTGGTAAGAAGGGAAACAAGGGAGAGTTTAGTTCAAAAATATTATATTTTACATATTGAAGAATAATATTAGCATAAAAACGTATTGTAGGTTTCAGTCAAGCAGTATTGACACTCAGCAGGACCTTCAACATATTATATTGTGATAAAAAGGATAGCAGCCTCTGCATTCCCCATCTAAAAATAATAAGCTTGATTATCATATTATTGCACCTCTACAGTGATTTCATCTGATTTTGAAACTAAACCATAGGAGACTTAATATGTTATCTATCAGTTCTATTTCCTTTCAGCAATAGGAAGATAAACAAGCATTATAAAGTATTAAGACATTTTGCATCAAGTACAGTGATGTCTGGAAAATCATGCTCTTAAGGGTTAGGCACTAATTTGTTTTATAGTCCTTGGATAATATTTCTGTTGTGACTGCTATTATTGTGTGATAATTAAAGCTCAGGTAAACCTTATTTTTAAATGACTGCTTCCTTAATTATGCCAAAGCATAATCCAATTTGCACGTTATTCACAGAATATATTATACATGCCCTGATATGTTTTCCAGCTTGAAATCTAAATATAAGAATCTGAACAGAAATGGATGCTCCATAAATCCAGGAATGGATATTCAATCTTCTTATAACTTAGTTATAGTAACTGAAACTATATCCCTCCTCAAGGGATATTGCCTGGTCTTGAACCTTCAACACTGAAAGGAAGGTAGAGGGTCAGCGTTCTGACTGATGAACCCAACCAAAGGAAGCACAATCAAGTCCTTTTGTGCTTATTTTTAAAATGAATGTTTTTTTTACCATTTACAGTATGTGAGTTATAAAATTGAATGAAAATTCAAACATATTTCTATAAATTTTCTGTTTATGGAAACAATAGAAATTGGCAGGCAGAACATATTTTTTGCCTCTAAAGGGGGTTGTTGTGGGCATTCTCAGCCATGGTGGTGCAATGTTTAGTGTGCAATTAATGTAGTATTGCAGGCTAACTCTGCCCACTGCCACGAGTTCAATCCTGACTGGCTCAGGTTTGTCTCAGCCTTCCATCCTTCCAAAGTTGATAAAATGAGGATCCAGATTGTTGAGGGCAATACAAGTAGTCCTCAACTTACAGCAGCTTGTTTAGTGACCGTTTGAAATTACAATGGCACTGGAAAAAGTGACCGATGATCATTTTTCACATTTATGGTCATTGCAGCATCCCCAGGTCACATGATTTACATTTGGATGTTTTGACAAGTGGTTCATATTTATAATTGTTTCAATGTCCTGGGATCATGTGATTATCTTTTGCAACCTTCTGACAAGCAAAGTCAATCATCATCATCTTCTTCATTTAACGACCTCATAAACCCTTGTGGGGTGGAGTCTGGACAACTGAATGGAGCTAGCAAAGCGTTTTAATGGCTGAATGCCCTTCCTGTTGCCAATGCAGAGTTTTGTTTAGCAGATATAGTTTCCATGTGCCCAGAGAGAGAAATATCTGCCTCTACCTAGGATCAAACTCACAGCCTCCAGATTGCGAAGTGAGAGCTCCACCTCTGGGCCACTGCACCACTCCCTGACAAGCAAAATCAATGGGGAAGCCAAATTCACTTAACAACTAGGTTACTAATTTAACAACTGAAGTGATTCACTTAACAAACATGGCATGAAATGTCATAAAATTGGGCCAAACTCACTTAATAAATTTCTCACTTAGTAACATAAATGTTGGGTTCAATTGTGGTCATAAGTCAAGGACTACCTGTGTGCTGGCTCTGTAAACCACTTAAGAGAGTGCTGTAAAGCATTATGAAGCACTATATAAGTCTAAGTGCAATTGCTATTGCTATTTTTCTTATCTTTGTTAAGGTTGGCAGATACAATGCATTGAAGGAACAGCAGAGTCTCCTGACAAATTGAAACAAGCACACAAAATGAATGGCAATTAGACAAGAAATGAAATAACTTGGAATTTTCAAGAGAAACAAATGAAACTCAAAATGGATTCTAGCAAATGAATAATAAAATGCAGGAAAAGATTAATTAGAAAAATTCCTTGACTAATACAATCAATTATTCTTTTTTCCTATCTATAATTATTGCCTTCCTGGCATTCTAAAATAAACCCAGAGCTTTGTTGCTGAGTAGGCAGCAACAGTGATTTAGCCCAGATCAGCTATTTATGCTTATTGCAAGTGCAGCAGATCCACAGCTTGAATACGTTTGTCAGAGAAAGCATAACATCGTGGTCAAACCAGAAATAGAGAGAACTCAGGCAAAAAATTACAAATCGTTCATATTAGTGTGTGGTCTGACCCAATACTGACTATATTCACCTTAGGTACTTATGTGCTGGCACAGCATGTCTTATGGATTGCTTTGTTGATTCAACAGTTAGTCCCTCTAAATCTCATACAGCTTACTTCCAGCCAGGTGTCTGCACTGGATTACCTTGTAATGGAATTAAAAAAAAGATGTAAAGTCTAGCAATATTTTGCATTATTCCCACTGAATTCAAAAACAATCCCCCTGAAATAAAGTGCTTAAAAATGCAACTTAAACTTCTTGAACTTATTTTGAGAGCATTTTAACTTGCAAGGAACCTATGATATTTACTGTTTTATGGAATCTGTATCTTTATCAAGCTTGGGGAAGTGCAAACACAATTTAGTCTCTAGCACTGACTAGGGTTTTGGTATTCCATGAAAGTTTATAATGGTTTATGCTTCTAAAAACCCCACCTCAGTCGAAGAAGGGAGCTGGAATATGTGATAATTATCCCTATGCAGATTTTCCTACCATAGTCTGGATGCTGGAAAAATGCTAAGAATGGGAATTGGAACATGTCCTCTTCTCTTTAGACTGGAACAAGCCAAGTTGTTGCTCCTCTGATCTGTTAGAAATGGAAACATCTAATCATGATGTCTATGTAGAAATTGGGAATAACAGGTTTGTGTTTTGAATGAGTAGTTATGGCTTAAATGATATTCATCCCACAGGAAAGAAACATTGACTCGAACAGAACAGAACAGAACAGAACAGAACAGAACAGAACAGAACAGAACAGAATAGAATAGAATACTTTATTTGGCCAAGTATGATCAGACAGACAAAGAAGTTGTCTCTGGTGCAGAAACCCTCATGTAAATGCAAAACAACAGAGTATTAATAATCACAATAATGATACCAAAAACAGAAGATAGTAAAAAAGATGAGAAGGATAATAGTAATACTCTCTATTTATTCAAACATTTAGAATATTCATCATGTTAGAATTTAGCTATTGTGCATCATTACCCTAGAAACAAGTATAACTTAGAACATTTGATTCAGCAGTCATGATGAGACTAAGGTAGTCTGGATTAAATAAGAAGGAGAACCAATTATTCAAACCAATTTCTCAGTCACTTATTTAGCCAAATTTTATCTTTACAATGTCCTTAAGAAAACATGTCATATCTAAAAAAATACTGATTAATATATTTGGGGGGGTTATGGTAATTTTATCAGTTATGAGATGTAGCTATTAATTTTGCTTTGTTTCAGATAAGAACAAAATTCTAGGGTGACTATCTCAAAGATCGCTATACATTTAAAAGCAACAAAATAGACTTTGTTTGATTTTTCTACAACAATGAACAGTTATGTGTTGAGAGATAAAAAAAATATTCTGCCTAACATTGTTAGCCTTGGAGTAACACACCCATTGAAACCAGAACTCCAAAGCAGGTAGATTCCTCAAAGAACATGTTTATTGGATACATCATATCAGCACAGCTGGTGAAAACCAAATGTAGCAT
Organism: Aparallactus werneri; assembly: GCA_032468035.1. NCBI lineage: Eukaryota > Metazoa > Chordata > Lepidosauria > Squamata > Lamprophiidae > Aparallactus > Aparallactus werneri. The sequence continues at coordinate 34,553 of JANHFQ010003526.1, forward strand.
TTCCCATGGTTTTCACCTAATTGAAAAAATAAAATCTCCCCTCCCAGGTGTCACCAGTCACATTGTCCAATTAGGATGGATGGCAGGCTCATCTCCTCCTTCAACAGCCACCTGTTACAATGACCTTGGTTCACACAGGAAAACTTTTTGTTTTGACTGCTAGCCGGACTATCTCCTTCCCCCCTCCCTTCCCCCTCTCAGATTTCATGGCAACTATGAGGCAGCACAAGATGGTTTCAGCCAGGTTCGCTTCAGAGTTGACAAACATGTTGAATCTGACATTAGGAAACTAGGATGCCTAGAAGAAATCATATTCATTGGAAGGTTGAGATGAGTAGGAAAACATTAAAGTCAGAACTGATGTAAAGTAGAATAGGAAAGAAAACGTTTACATATTTTCACAGAAATAATTATTATTGCAAGAGATAAACTATTCTAACTTGTATTCAACACTATGTATATAGTTAGTGCTAATCCAGGGGATTAATTTCAGAAAAGATTGTTAATTTTAAGAATGTTGTTATTATATTCAGGATGTATCTCTAAATTAGAATGCAGGATTCTGTACAATGGAAGTAGTATATATTAATATATATTTGAAAGCATGTATAAGATAATGAGATTTACTTGGAATATGTCACCAAGGCTCTAAGATTTGGGTGCATAGGATTACATAACTGCTTGTATTGAAATTCACAATCACCATTATGGTACATAGGATGTGATTCAGAATCACTTCTTTTACTCCTGAAGAGATATGGTCAACGGGGAAGAGATCAATGTTGCATATTTGCAGTTCAGCATCAGACATAGCCTACCTTAAAACAAAGCAAGAAGAATTGCTAGACAGATCCTGTAATAATAATACCATGCATATTTTCATGGTTCTTTCAGATCTTATTACATTAAAATGATATAAGCATATGGCCCCAGTTAATCCAATGGCAGGTGTCTCAATTCATTATTCTGAGCTGGATTGCATCCAGTCTGCTCATGTTATGGAATATTGTTCAGCTGGATGAAATTCAAGATCAGCATCTTTGAAAGGATATTTGCTATCCAATATGAGATGAGATAGCTTGAAAGATTGTATTAGTGGTCTCAAGTTGCTCAAAAGTTTTATCAATAATGTGACTTGCCTCTTGGGCCCAGAAAAAAAAGCCAAAATAGTATTCATAAATAACAATAAATCTAAGGAACTGGATTTTGAAAATTGAAACAGACAAGTATCTACTACACAACTCCTCAAATTAAACAATTGACAAAAAACAAAAAAAAAAAGTCTGGGTAGTGGATTGTGGCAGTATCTGGAGAAAGCAGAACAAGAGAAAAAGAACCAGAGAAAATAACAAAATAAAAAGACCTGCCAATAAAAGTAGAATAATGAAAGCAAAGATAGTATCAACAGTGATAGGTCCCATGGGTGCAATCCCAAAATATCTGGAGCACCAGTTGAACACCACCAGCATTGACAAAATCATGTAAGTCTGTTGCAAAAAGCAGCTTCACTCGGAACAGCTTACATCCTGTGATGATACCTTTAATATTAGTAACAACAACATCTGCCTACACCCAGGTTCTTGAGAAGTCTCAATATGTATGTAAAAATGCCAAACCCAATTTAAACATTTGACTGACTGTGTGACCAATTATAATTTATTAAAACTTGTATGGTGTCTGATTCTCAACAACTTTGAGTGACTAATTAAACTATTAAAGAGCCACGGTGGTTCGGTGATTAAATGCAGTATTGCAGACTACCTCTGCTGACTTGTCAGCAGTTTGGGAGATCGAATCTCACCAGGCTCAAGGTTGACTTAGCCTTCCATCCTTCTGAGGTCAGTAAAAGGAGGACCCAGATTGTTGGGGGTAATATACTGACTCTGTAAACTACTTAGAGAGTGCTGGAAAGCACTGTGAAGTGGTATATAAGTCTAAGTATTATTATTATTATTATTATTATTATTAT